>PVHY01025978.1:0-17796 GCA_004024945.1 Uropsilus gracilis
ACTCAAGCAATCCCCAGCCTCAGCTTCCCAGGTAGCTGGGATTACAGGCACGCACCACCACACCCAGCTGTATTTTTTTGGAACTAGGTCTCGCTACGGGCCCCAGGCGGGACTCGAACTGCGATCCCTAGCCCCGGCCGCTTCATAGGCTGAAGCTTACAGGCACAAGCCACCATGCCCAGCCAAGAGTTTTAAGAAGAATGAAATTCTCTGTCATTGCTTGCCACCTCGAGCAGGCGGCTGGGGAAGCCTGTGACTGGGCCTCATCTCACAGGCTCACTGGGCCCACTTCAGTACCCCTAGGCTTCCCTAGGGGTCCCTCACACAGTCACCCCCCCACCCCCCAAGAAGGGCGTGGGCCATGGCCAGACAGGCTCAGGCAGGTGTGTGTGCATTTTAGGCCCCTCCCTTTACACAAGCTTCCCAAATAAGATGTTCCTTGAGTTAGTTTAGAGGACATCAGGAAGCTAAGGAAAAATGATGGATTTTTGATATTTTTGAACCAAGGTAAATTTACTTAAAGTGAAATCTACAGATGTGCATTTTGATAAATTTCCGTGTGCTTGCTTGCTTTAAGTGAGTTAGTATAACATAAAGGGCCATGGGGAGATTTTAAATACAATTTGATCTATTTTGATAAGTTTAAATGTGCATCCATCATACCCCCAAACAAATAGTAAAAACAGTTCTACCATCCCAGAAATTTCCCTCTGGCTTCCTTCTAGTTCATTCCCTCTTTACGCAGGCAGCTGCGCTTCCGAGTCCTAGCAATAGAATGGAGTTTTTCTGTTCCCAGCATTCATAAAGATGCAACCATAGAGCCTGTATCCTTTTTTCTGCGTTTAATCTCATAAAAATGTTGAGATGCAAGCCTGCCACTTGCAGCCACGGTTCATTTTTTATTGCTGAATAATATTCCACTGTGTGATTATATATTCACTCTATGATTACATCCATGTGTTACACATTCTCCTGTTAAAGTTTTTAAGTGCTTTCCAGGTGAAGGTGAGGGTGGTTCCTAGGAAGATGATGTAAATGATGGAGAAGCCATGATATGGAGCCAGCATAGCCAGGCAGAGGGAAGGAGAATTGAGACATAGTAGTCTCACAAGGCTGGTGCCCTCGGGGAATGAAAGTGCTGATATTTGGATTATGTCTTTTGGGGGAGTTTATTTTTATCATAATTTAGCTGATTTTTTGTCTGAACAAAAATGTGAACTCACCAGAAGCCTCAGTCTAACTTGCCTCTGTATCTATCTTGTCATTGAATCCTCAACAATAATCAGTTAAATTTTGTTAGATTTCTTAATTTTTTCAACCTGTTGTTGAGCTAGAGGAGGGTTAAGAATAGTTAGACTGACGAGGGGTCTGGGGCTGGGGAGGGAAGGTGATGGAGGGGTGTGGAGACAGCAGTAGTCTCAGGTGAGGACCCCAGCCTGTTCTCAGTGCCCAGAACAGAACACGGAACACAGAGATGACCTGACTGAAGTTACCCGGATGAGATAGTTTATTCTCTGCTGTTGCTATGGATTCTTAAACTGAGCTAGCCTTTCCCATATCCCAGCGGGTTCTGGTCACATGGGCTTGGCGTGGGGAGTGGTGGGGGTTGGTGATGAAGGTCACCAACTTGATGGTGAAAGCATCTGACCCTCTTCAGGCTTAAAGTCGTTCAGAGCCACCAGTCTCACTTCAGCTGCTCACCCAGCCCTCCAAATCCCCTCCCTTCCATCAACCAAAGGTGACCTCAGGATGCACAGAGGGAGTGTCCTTGACCCCATGGAGTGAATGGGGAGGATGCCCCAGCTATACCTACATGGGTCCCTATGTTGTCCTCGGGGCCTGGGCTCTCCAGCATCTTGTCCCTTATCTGCCTGCTCAGGGTAGCCACTGTCCACTGCTGTGACTCTCCTGCGGAGCAAGGCGAGGACTGCGTTGCACAGTACATCGTGTTGGCCCTGCCCCACACACGCAGGATTTAGTGCCTCCTCATGGCTACGGCGACTCTTACAGGATCCAGCTCTGAGGAACCCATGTAACAGCAATATGGCTCCTTTCCAGGAACTAACCCCTCGTACAAGCCAGAAAGCACAGGGGCCAAGACTTAGAATGGTCTCTTGGAGCTCGCCCACTCTCCATCCTCAGTCAATTAGAGTCTGGTCGGAGGCATAGAATGCTGAGGGGAAGGACAGTGTTTGTGGGCCCCACCCCTCCCCCACCCCCACCCCCACTCCTGGGATTCAGGTGAGCAGGCGTGAGGACTCAGGATCCCTTGCTTTGCCTCACCTCCATCTCTTTCCCTTTGCTCATATTTTCAGTAGGGGGGTCTCGCTACTTTTTCTCCTAGTCTCTGCAGAAGGCTCTGGGGAGCCCTGATCTCCAGGGCAGTGCAGGCCTTGAGGTCTCTCCCTTCCCCACCTGTGTCTCCAAATTACCAGTCAAGGAGAGCCGAGGGGCCCTTGGGATGAGGATGCTCTGGGGTGCGAGACAATGGTCTGAACGCCTTCAGAATGGCATCTCCATCGCAGAAGGGCTCGTGTCTCATGCCCTGGACCAGCCCGGCTGAGCACAAACTGAGGGAGATAAAGACAGAAGCAGAAACTGAAAGCTGGGACCAGGGGGGGGTATCAGTACCCAGGGTCTGGGACAGCAGATGCCCTAGCCCTGGCATAGCCTCTGGGGTTCTCCAGCCTCAGCACAGGGAAAAGGAGGGGAGGCCCTATGCGTTTGCTACAGGTCGCTTCTTTGAGCTGCTAGTGAATGTACCGGTAACAGGAAGAATATGTCTGTGATCAGATTCTGCTGAGTTCAGCATTCTAGCTTGAAGGTCACGGAGAACAAACTTCTTCCTATGCCCGATGACCGAGTGACTGCTGCTAACTCAGGCCATCCCGCAGGGGTGGTAGGGCTCAGGACTTGTCTCCCCAAGAGCACACGCTCCTGGCCCCAACACTCTTGCAACAGGAGACAAGTGCAGTGCTTTTGTCTCTGCCAGCCGAAGACCCACAGGTGCAAGAATCCCCTGTCTGAGGAACAGGGTGCTCCTAGATGAACAACCTTGTTAGTGACCCCTTGAGTCAGACTCGCCCCGACACATGTGCAGCTATCAAAGGGGCTAAGGCTGCTTTTCTTGATTTGTTTTTGGCTACATTACTAGATGATAAAAGCAAAGATGCCAATAGAAGTTTCTAGAAAGATTCTAGAAAGATCCAGAAGGTTCTAGAAAGATCCAGCAGGCCTCGGTCCAGTGCCTTCATGGACACTTCCCACGGTAACATGTTGGGGTGACTCTGCAATTGAGCTGCAAGATAACTAACTCTTTTTCAAAATCTCTTTCCCATGTCAGCCATCAGCTCCAAGCACGCTAACCACTTGGATGGATAGGTACTCTTCCTGGGGGTGACGGCCGCCCCGGGGAGGACTTGAGGGGGCCACAGGAGGTTATTGATGGCAAAGACTGGCAGAGACTCATGCCGACTGCGGGGTGTCCACACCCGCGAACAGCAGTGAGCTATTCATTTTAAGTGTTACTGGCTGATTTTAAATCTGAGTCCTCTTTATAGGACGCAGACCCAGACTATCCTGCCCTGGTCACAGTTCTGACCTGCCAAACATGAATCTGTACAAACAGAAACCAGAGGCGGCTGGAGACTAGATGGAGAGCCCATCTACATCGAATGGCAACAGCTTTTAACTCTTGATTTACCAGCTCTAATTTTCGAAAGTGTGACAGAGTCAGGTAGCCATTGTGAAAATGAATACCCCCACCCTCAAGACTGGGACCTAAAGTGTTAACCACTAGGCCTGAACATTGACTTGAGGGGCAGGCATTCAAGGTCAAAGGAGACTCCACCAGGTCTTTGTAGCACTCGGGCAGGACTGTATGTGTGGACAGCTAACAGCAAGATAATAAACGGACTTTCCCTTACTTGGGAGAAAACCAGCTTGTGCAGAAGAACTTCTCCAAGGTAAAGAGGCCTAGGCCCACGGAGGGATTATTTCTAGGAGATGCCCAGTGTCACAAGTTGTATTTCACGCCCATTTTGCGTATTCTGTGCCAACTTTGTACCTCGTCACACAGGAAATGCTCTCTATCTGGAAATGTATTTTGAGCTTTTGCAAAAACCTATAAATTGCTGCAACAGCGAAGCTCCAAGCCTTGGCTTCGACTTTCCTTCTGACACCCAGGTGCCCTCAGCTGAGTCTTTTAATAAAGCTTTCCTGTTTGCCTACTTCTCTGAGAGTCTGGGTTAACACCATGACCCTTCTGCGGAGGCAAATGAGTTAAAGCAGCAAGGTCGAAGGAGACCTTCTCGTCCCTTCAAAAGGGAATCAATGCAGGTTGATGGTTTCCTTCCCCCGACAGTGAGTTGCCGCTGTCGCTGTCAGCCAGGACAGCCATCTTGGCCATATATCGGAATCATCCAGGGCGCTTTAAGAACTAGAGGTGTCTGGCTTTCATCCAGAAGATGCTGATTTAATTGTTGGAGGCTGAGGTCTAGGCGGCAGGAGTTGTAAACGTTCTCCAGGTGATTGGAATATGCGCTCAAGGCTAAAAGCGGCCTTGAGCAGGAACAGGTGTTTAGTGGTCCAGGACCTGTTGGCACCAGCCTCTGTTCCTGCTGGAAGTCAAAAGGACAGATTTTGGTGCTACGTAGAGTCACCACACATCCAGGTTTGCCTGCACCAAAGGCCCTGTTCGAACTTGAACCCTGGCTGCCCTTGTTGTTCTCAAGGCTGCTGGGAGACAGGAAACAGGAGGAAGACATGTTGGTCTGGAAGCAAAGGGGAGTGTGACATGGTAGGGCCGAAGAGATGGCTCTGTGCCAGGGGGAGCCCACAGCTCACCAGGTGCACACAGTATGCATGTCTGGGGGTCAAAGATCAGGGACAGTCTTGCCAGGAGTCAGCGGGCAATGGCCACTCTGGCTGTTGGCAGCGTCCCGGTCTTGATTCCACACTGCGGTCGCCGCTGTTCTGAGAGGGGCCCGAGTAGAATCTGCCTCCCTAAGCCCATCCCTGGCTGTGGCTGTTTGATCCTGAGCTCCATCGTGACAGCTGCAGGTGGATATCTGTTGGTCCTAACTCCTGGGGCCTGCGGACCTGCTGCTTCCATCTCCTACCCCCTGGATGTGAGGGGCAAAGGAAAGAACCTTGTCCTTTGAAAGTGACCTTGGGCGATGCTTTCCAACTCCTTCATGACTGCCCTCCCCAGGAGGTGTTGGGAGACATTTTTATTTTCCTAATTGCCACCCTATAAGTTTTAATGGCGCAGACGTGCTGTGTGTCTGCTTCTGCGATGCGGCGTTTGGAGGGCCACGGACCCTTGGCGTAGCTGAGACTTTTCTGCTTCTCCGAGAACGAAGTTCTAGCTGGGTGGGGTCGCACACACCTATAATCCAAGCACTGGGAGGCAAGAGGCCAGAGATCACTTGAGTTTATGGGTTCGAGGCTACCCCAGACAACATAGTGAGACCTGGTCTCGAAAAAGCAGCTGGGCGCTGTGACCTGTAATTCCAGCTACCTGGGAGGCTGAGGCTGGGGCTCGCTTGAGTCGGTGGTACCCTAGGCAACATGAGTCTGCAGTTTCCCAGGCAGCATAGTGAGATCTAGTCTTAAAAAAAAAAAAAGAAAAAAGAACGATGTTGTGCTCCTGTGCCAAGAATGTGGGAGCCCTGGTCTTTGCCTTGTGGTCTCTGCTTCTCCCTTTAGCTTGCACCCCTGGACCCTGTGCAGACTTCCCACATGGCACCTGTCATATGGCACTACTGGCGGTGGGTTATCAACTCTTCTCGTAAAGCCAAGGTCAGGTCTAAGGATGTCCGTGGGGTTATGTATTTTGTCCCTTCAGCCTCGGTAAGCATCTGTCACATGTTAGGTCTTCCGCAAAGCTTGGATAAAGAAATGAATCGGTGGCCCCAACTTCTCCAGCACTCACTCACCATCCTGGAGTGACCCCTGCTGACACGGAGGGGTCCCCAGCTCCTCAGGGCAGTGCCCTTTGTCCTTCCCCCAGTGGCCAGGGGCATCATCAACGCACAGCAGCTACATTCACTTGGGAAGAAGTTTCTTGAGTCCCCAGATGAAGTCAGGTCCTGTTGATCATTTTCTTGAGTTACTCAGTTCTCTGTGGCCTGATTTTTGAGCCACAGGAGAGTCTACAGGCAAATGATTTAGCCACGCTTTTACCTCGAAAGCCTCCATAGCCAGCATCTGGGGCATCGCATCTTGCCATGATTGTGCAGCCTAGCGGGTGTGCACTGTGTAATTGCACACTTGGGCCTGGGAGAGCGGAGGAAGGGGCACAGAGGGCATGAGAGAGCACAGGCACGGGATGAGGGTTCAAGAGAGAACACCAGAGAGGGTGCAGGAGAGAAACCGAAGGTTCCTGGGGGTCTGGAGGCTCACCCGGGCCCTGCCCTGCCTGGTGTGACTGTGTAACCGCTAGAACCCATAAAGGTGCAGCTCGGCGCACTGGATGTCTGTGTGCTGTAACTGGTGTCACGAACAGGACACTGCCTCTACAGCTGGCAACTGGAATTGGTCACATGAGAGTATTCCAGGTTCCACAGAGGCAGAAGTTTCATCTCTCCACCAAACTTCCTTTGTTCCTGGAAAAGTGACAGAGCAGGTTGTCTGGACTCAGAAGTAGAAAGCAAGTTCCCAACCTTTGTGCTGGAGCTGGGGTGTGAGCCTGTGACTCCACCCCCGCAAGTCCCATTCCCACCGACACAGGCTATGAGAGGGTGCAGGAAGGCAGGGAAAGGCAACATGATGACTTGCTGGTGGTGTGAGTTCAAGACATACTTTTTTAATATACTTTATATTTTTATATAATTAATTTAATACTTTTAAATTGATTGCATGCATGTATTTATATGCATTGGTTGCACAGATATATGTATATATGTATAGATTTTACATCATTATCTACCCCAAGTTCTCCCACCACCTTATCACCCAGGAACCATCATCTTGATCTCTTGTGTCCATCCCTCCCTCGATTTTACTCCCCTCCCCCTCTCACTCTATGTTTCAGTTTTACTGACAACTTTAATTTTTTTCTTATCTGTTTGTTCATTTGTTTGCCCTCTAGCCCTCATATAAGTGAGACCATCCAGTATTTTTCTTTTTCCTTCTGGCTTATTTCTGCTAACATGTTTCCTTCTAGCTCCATCCATGTTACCACAAATGACACAAACTTGGTCTTTTTGCTTGATGAATAATACATCACATATTTCCGACCCATTCGTCAGTTTGGGAACTTTTGGGTTGCTTCCATATCCTGGCTGTTGTAAATGCCACTGCAGTAAACATGTGCGTACAGGTGTCCTTTTGAACGAGTGTTTTGTGTCCTTTGGGTAGATTCCCAGTAGTGGGATTGTGGGTTGAATGGTAGTTCCATTTTCAGTAGTTAAATGGTCCTCCACATAGCTTTCCACAGTGACTGGGCCAGATTGCATTCCAATCCACAGTGTAAAAGTGTTCTTTTCCCTCCATATCCACACCAGCATTTGTTGTTGCCCATTTTTTTTTTTTTTTGATACAGGCCATTCTTGCTGGTGTGAGATGGTATCCCATTGTGGTTTTGATTTGCATTTCCCTGATTACTGGTGATTTTGAGCATTTTTTCATATGCCTATTGGCCATTTGTATTTCTTTTTCCAAGAAGAGTCTTTTTAACTCTTCATCCCATTTTTTGACTGGACTTTTTGTTTGGCTTCTATTAAGTTGTATGTTCTTTGTGGAACTTTGTTATCAGACCCTTATCATTTGCATGGAGGGCAAAAAGTTTTCCAATTCAGTTGGGTTTCTTTGTGTTTGGTTATTGTTTCTTTTGTGGTACAGCTTTTTAATTTGATGTAGTCCCAGCTGTTGATGTTTTCCTTCGTTTTTTTAGCATCTGTAGTTGTCCTGAAAGAGGTTTCCCAAGTGTACACCTTGGAGTGTTTTGCCCATATTTTCTTCTATGTATTTCATGGCTTCAGGTCTTACTTCCAAGTTCAAGGCATACATTTTTGGAGCCCATCACTGGAAGCACTGGTGGGTCTGTTCTTTCTGGACAATAGGAAGGCCTGTGACAACCATAGGGCAAAACTGCATCCACACCCCAGGTCCCAAATCAACCAGGATCTCCACAGGGCACAGAAGAATGACTGGGGGGCGTCCTGGAGACTGCCTGGAGGCATGGGTCGGGGCATGGCATCAGCACAGGACTGGACTATGACCCAACAGTCACCGTTCTGCAGTGCCCATTCTCTTCCAGACTGGGGACCCAAACCTGTTTGGCAAGAACAGAACAACTCCATTCATGAGGCCCAACCTGAGCCATTTGGAGCATCCAGCTGCCAGAGTTGATTAGCAGGAGATAATGAGGCACCGTGGGCCAGCAACGGGAGAAAGTTCCTTTCCAACTAAGGCAACAGGGCCAAGGAGGGGGTGGGAGGCATTGTCTGCAGAAGTACCAGAGCTGTAGCCAGGCCTGAGACGACATGAAGCCATGAGAAGAACAGCGGAGACTGGAACAAGAGAGGCCTTGATGCTTGAGCCCCTTCTCTTCTCCAACAGCATACAAGGCCTTTCTTGTTGTTTGTCTGGGTTCTGTAGGGCGGGGGGCCCTCCTGGAGGCTGGAGCTGGGTCTTGAATGGATCAAGAATATGTAGACAACAAAACCCAGGTGCAAGACTGACTCCAGGAAATCTGTCCCAGTGGACGAGGCAGCTTTCTTAGTTGTTGCTTTTTGAAATTTTAACTTTTATTATTTTCTTACAATCTCAGTCATATTTGTGTATCTATTGATCCCCTTATGTATGGCCCTCCTTCCCCCCACCCTCTCCCTGCATGCATTCAGACCCCTCCAGTCACTCTGACTCCCCTCTCTCTGCGAGTTGTTGGTCAATAAAGTTGTTGACTGGTTGATTGGTCAATGTTTGGCCCATTGGTCTCTTCCTTGTCTGAAAATGTCCTTTTCCTGGGTGAGGACCTGGGTGAGAACCTGAGCTCATGGGACTTGTTAGTGCATGCTGCTTAAATTTCCAAGAGTAACTTGGAGTCAGGTAGCAAAGCTTTCTTTAGTTTTGAAGATCTTTGGTTCTGTGGTATTTTTTGCAGCCATAAGTGGTTAGAAATGGGGCTAGGAGTGCTATTCATTCACAGTGTGGTGAGTCCGACAATAGGGATGGGCTAGGGATTCTATTCATTTACAGTATGGTGAGTCAGACTTGCACCCCAAAGGGTAGGGGTCATACCTGTCATACTGCTACACCCCTTTCCTGGGCACAGGTCCAGAAGATCCGGAAAAAGACAAAACCAGACACTGTTCCAATGAGTCAAACTTATCTTTGTGTCTTTGTGCGTTGAGAAGAGGTGTCTGTACCCACCTCCATTGGGAACTTTGGACAGGTTTGTTCACCTCCTTTTCCCTGTAGGGTTCTGAGACTCTGAACTTTTGGTCCTCTGAGAAGCAAGGTGAGAGCTCCTGTTGGAGACACCCAGCTTCAGCCATGCCAGCTGGAAGTGCCCAGAGGGCTGGGAAATGCTGGCTTCGTCCTCTATGCCCAGTAGCAGTCTAGAGTCCTGCTCAGAGAGGCAAGCGTCCCAAGGTTCCTGTCTCAAGTTGGCACGATCAGGGTTGCTCTTTTTATGCCCATTGCTCGGCGAGTGGGGAAGTCAGAATCCCATGGGCAACAGGCAAGGTTTCAAGAGTGTCTCCCGTTCTCAGTTGTGGAGACTCATGCCATACAGAAGCAGTTTCTAGGAAAGGTGTGTGCAAACCCAGGGGATGCTGAAGGGACTGGAAGCTAATGAAGGCAATTGGATGCCAATCAATAGCACTTGTGGTCAATTAGGTAGAAGACTGAGCTGTAGGAGAAACCCCCTTTCTCATTTTAAGCTCATGGAAAAGCTAGGGTGGAGGCAGGGGAAGGAAATTAAAAATCGCACAACGTGTCGCTGAGTATAACCCTCCTCCTCATGTCCAACGCTGTCCCCAAGGAGAGGAGGCTCACAGGTGACAGCACATGGAAATGGAGACAGTCGACTCTTGGAGGCAGCTGGGCAGGAACAGAGGTAGGACTGGCAGCAGGCGGGACAGGGAAGGGAGTGGGCTTTTGTTGTTGGCAGAGAAACCTGCCTGCTTTTCAGTACCCTGGGTGGAAAAAGAGTCACTCCAGCCAGTGTCTTAAGGAGGTGTGAATTCTGAACTCGAGCTACTAATATGGAACAATGACCCAATGCCAAAAGAGTTGAAACAAAAGTTCTTGACTTAAACCTATTGGACCTTGGTCACAGCAAAATCCAGCTGCCTGCCAGGAAAGCTGGCACAGACCAGGTTTGATAGGTGGATGTCCCTGAAGGCTATGACTTTGCACGTAGGATCACAAAAACTGACACAGGACAAGGGAATGAGCACAAAGGAGGTGATTCAACAGAGAAGAATGACACAGCAAAGAAGGGGACATAGTGTCAGGTGGTTCCTAGCATGACTTAATAGTGACCTTTGGGAGAGGGGAAAAGAAAGTGGGAGAAAGCACTAGTGAACTTGTACATGGAACATGGGTAAGACCTAAGTCAAATGCATAGTTTGAATTTTGGAGTCATCTGTAGCACAACCAATCTTTATTGCCTGTTGTAGGGGCAAGCATCAGGCTCACCAATCATGGTAGGTTCTCTGTTGGTTCTAGCATTTACACAGACACGCCTGGCAAGACAAAGCCAGCAACGGGCTGGGGCAGGTGAACACCCCAGCCCACTAGGAACCTTCATGCTCTTTCTCCAGCCTCTCAGACCTCCCTCTCATGCTGTCTCATACTCATCGCTTGTGCACCATTATCCTCTCTCTCCCAGGCCCAGGTGTGCACACTTACACATGCCCATACCCACTGGACTACACAATCATGGGGAAGATGCAACTCTGCAATAGGTGCTGGTTACAGGCTAATGGAGTAAGATGCCTGATTAACTCCCCTTATGCATCCTTTCTGCAAAATAATATAAAATAGTTGAAAATATAGTAAGACAAAATTACCAGCATCAGGCACATTGGGTGCTCTCACCACAGTTGTGTGAAATCGGGAGTATGCCCATAACTGATTTTTCAAGGCTGTTCTAAACCTTTGAATCTGAAAAACTGGAATGATATGCCTGGCATTAAGAAATGCTTGAGAAAATGGGTGCTATGTTGGTAAGTGCTGAAGCTGGTGATGATTACATGAGATTTACTGCCTTGTTCTCTCTGCTCGAAAATCACCAACATAAAGCATTCCTAAAATTTGTCCAAGACTTTTTATAGAAAAGGTACAAAAGGCATAGGTGAGTAGAGGCATAGATTGTAGAATTGATACAGGAACACATTTTTTTAATTAAAGGGATTGTGAAAGACTCACAATCATGATCGTGCTTGAATTGTTTCAGTGAATAGGTATTATTTGAGTTCTTAAACTTTGGACTTTTAGAAATTATGTATCGTATATATTTTTATATAAATTTCAGTTTTATATTTTTCATAAAATATATATGCTTATATATATTTTATGTGATTAAAGCTATTAAAATTTGGAGAGGGGCCCATTAATGATCTCACACCCTGTTCACTTGGTCACAAAATCCCATGAGGTTTATTTGATTATTTAAATGAATTGACAAAGTCAAATAAATTGTTCAGCCTCCCTTTCCTTCTTGCTCATTAGAGACTCTTTGCTCACTGTGGGACAGGAGGTGGGGGACTTCATTCCAAGGCATTGTAGATGCAGGATCATTCTAGCCTATAGCCACTCAAATGTTCACATTGTCAATCTACTGGACAGCTCTGGTCAGTGGGTGGAAACAGGTGGGGTGCAAGCCCTTCACTTGGGACCCTTCATCTCAATCCTCACTGTAAAGCAGCCATTTTTGAAAGCCTCCCACCCTTCCTATTATTTCCTTTTCTGTTCCTGGCCTCTGTATATCCCTCTGATGTATTCTCATGGTCCTCAGGCCTCCTTGGGCTGTTCTGAAATCCAATCACTTCACAGTAACTGGGACTCAAGACTAAAAGAGTGCGAATAGGACAAGAAAGAGTCGGCTTTCCTTTGCTAAAATACTAAATCCTTTTCCGTAAATCACTGTCAGGGTCTTCACCAGATGGCTCCTGATACAGCCTTCAGAGATGGCTCATTGAATCCCCCAATTTTGGGGTCACTGAGAGTTTATTCTCTCTTTTTTGGGTGTAAGTCTGCAAATACACATGTGATCTTGCCCATAGACATTCAGTTCCACACCTTGAAATTGAAACAATCTTCTGGACTACAGACTCCAGGTGGAACAGGATGTTAAGCTTGCATAGTCAATCAGGAAATTATGAGCAATTAAGTCAACCAGGTAGTTATCATTCTCAGTCTTATAGCTCCAAACCTAAAAGGTGGACATTGCAGCAACTAGGAGCCTGGAGAGTGACCGGGGAAAGCCATAGCAGGTGACTGAGCAGACATGGCTAGCTTGGGCCTTATCCAATGGGCTTGGTGGGAGAGACAGGAGGGAGATACACCTTCAGAGGCACTTGGTTGAAGTTCAATGAATTTAAGCTTGGAAATGTTTTCATGTCTATTTTCTCTTTTCATCTTCACCATAATTCTGTATCAAAACGAAGAAGACAGAGGTATCAGGCAATTAACCTAAGGTGACTGGCTACTTGCTGAGTCTTTCATTTATTCATGTTACTAGCGCTGTCTTCCTTCACTGCTGTCTCATCTTGTACTGGTCACCGCATAACGTGCTTGGGAGCTATTTGCTAGTCAAACAAGCATGACTTGGTCTCTCATTGGACCCATACTCAGAGAGCTATAAATCAGATTATAAATAATCACACCCATCATTAGATAATAATGGACTGAAATAAACATGGAGGAGGAATGTTACATGTTCTTGGAGAGACCATCACGTAGGATCATGGTTTAGACTCAACAGGTCTTTGAGAAAGAATGTGAGGTTGAGTCTGCAGTATGAAGGGTGAAAAGAGCCAGCCAGGCAAGGAGGGAAGAACATTCTAGACAGAAAGTTCAGAATGTGAAAAGACTCCCTAGCTGGAGGGATAAACTGAAACCAAAGTAGTGGCAGAGAGCGGTCTGTCCAGTGAGGCAATGGAGAATGGAGAAGTGCACAAGCTGCTGATCAGGCTGGGCCACCTTAAGAATTCAGTCATCATTCTCAGAGCGATGGAAAATTGCTATAGAGATTTGGCGGCTGCCAGATGGACAATGACTTGGAGGCAATATCTGTTATTATTATCAGCTGCTCAAGTGAAAGTGCTTGATAGCTTTAATTGGGTTATTGGCAGTGCAGATGGAGATGTCTGGATGGAATTCAAGATTGTTTGGAGACAATATCAACAGCACTTAGTGATGAGTTGGGAATCAGAGTTGAAGGAGATGAAAATAACTAGAATGAATCCTATATTCTGGTCTATTGAGTAGATTTGAGGACCTTTAACAAAAAACTGGGAAGAGCTGTGAGAGAGCAGGGCTTGGTCCTGTTCTGGACATGAGAAACAGGTGAGATGCTGACCTCCTGAAGGGGAGTGAAAGGGCTAGGTAGTTCCATGGGTGTGAAGGTCAAAGAAGAGATTCTAGGGGAAAGACAGGCACTGGAGTCATCAGTCAGTAGAGGTACCTGCAGCTCTGGCTGTTTTGAGAATGGACACGTGGGCAGGAGGGACCTGGGTCATGGCTCAGAGAAACTGCCAGAGCATCTGAATGCTGAACAATGGGCAGGTCAAGGCTACTGAGAAGATGAAACCCGAGGATGAGGGAAATACTGAGGATATCCTGTTTTGGAAGCAGAAGCCAGTGTTTCCAGGACAGAGAGGAATATTGAGTGTTGGTTTAGCTTAGCAGAGGGCTGAAGAAAGTGGGGATGTGGTCACCCTTCAACTGGATCTTCCCAATGGACTTTGAGCAGAAGCCCCTCCCTCTCTTAAAATGTCCTCATTCTATAGTTTCCCTGGATACACCCTGACTTCTTTCTCTCCTCCTTCTCAGCACAAATTCTTGAAACAATTTGCTTTCTCTCTCTCCCTTCACTTCCTCTGTAGTCCCTGAGGCTCTCAAATGCAGTTTCTTCCCTACCTCTGTGCCCACATAATTATGGCTTCTAGATGTGCCCTTTGTATTTCTTGTTATGATGGAGTTTGGCATAGAAATATTTTCATTTACACATTTATCTTCACAAATATTTATATTTTATATTTACATTGGATTGTCCTCAAGAGATAGGCTATTTATCCCCCAACTGCAAAGGGATTTTTTGTTTGTTGAAATAATTGTACATATTTTATTTGTACTTGAGTCATGAGTAACTAAATTTGATGTGAAGCCTGGGTTAAATTGTAATGACTCCCATCACCAGTTGCAAAGTGTGTGTGTGTGTGTGTGTGTGTGTGTGTGTAGTTGCCAAACCAAGGAGAAATTGTCCAACATCAGCTGGGTGTCCTCCAGTTTAGCTCAGTTCTGTCATCAGGACACAGGTCAACCCAGAGATTGCCTCAAATCCACGTAATGGGTTCAGTGTACAAGACTCTTCCCCACCCCCCACTGTAGACACCAGCCGAAAGTTCTGTGATTCTGACATTCAGTTTGCTAGGACAGCTCACAGAACACCAAGACACGTTTTATTTACTAGATCGCTGGTTTATTTTAAAAGGATGTCACTTTAAAATAACCAGATGGAAAAGATGCATTTTACAAAACGTGGGGAGAGAACTCAGCTTTGCTGAGCATTCTTGGCACCCCATTCTCCCCCAAATGTCCCCGTGTTCTTCAGCCTGGAAGCTCTCAAGTTTGGTCCTTTCAGGGTCTGCACAAAGCTTCTTGACACAGCTGTAACTGGCAGAGTCTGCATTGGTTTCTGGTTATTGATTCTAGCTACAGCCCCTGTAGCCTCCCCAAAGGTCAGGGGCTGGGAATGTCAGATCCTCCCCCTTCTGGCTGGTACTCCAGGCAACTGACTGTACCCCTAAGTAACCCAAGAGTATTCCAAAGCTCACCTTATCAGCATAACAAGAGATAATCTTTATCTCTCATTAGGAAATTTCAAGCTCTGTCTTTGTGATGGATGAAGACCAAAATACATATTTTTTACTACAAAACTTCATTTGGCTCTAGATGACTAGTTGTTTAAAAACATGACCATGAATGTGTTCCTCACCAATCTGCAGTAGAATCTCTATTGGGTCTCCATCTTCCCTGTTCTTGGAATGAACTATTGAAAGTTCTCCTTTCACCCCAAAACTCATAAAATGTCAAAGCAATGAGAATTGCAAAGACAAAACCATATACTATTAAAAAAATCAACAACGAAACAAAAAATGTGCAGGAAAATAGTTAGAACACACAAAATACTACACTTCTGCCATTCTATTGTGCTGATAAAAATGATAATAAAATAGAGTGATGTCCGCAGATGCACTAAATGGAATTTTCATTGGAGTAGCACACCCAGTTGTTCTGTGTCCCCTTCAACTTTTAAAATGCTGACCCCCACAGGGAGACCTTGTAACATGTCATCATCCATGTCCCTCTATTTCCTGGCCTAGAAAATTTCATTTTTCTTTGATTAACTAAAGGAACTGACATAACACTGAGTCCCCAAATTATGGTAATGGTAGGTCTGAATGAGCAAAAGGACAAAAGGTAATGGAATAGATTGATGAAATGACAAGTAGGTAGGTAGACGATGCAATGATGACTGAAAGACAGACAGACAGACAGATGATAAAGGATATTAGCTAGGGCTGAATAGTCTCCTGGTAGTCCTAAACCTTTTTTTTTTCTCCAGATGATCCTCCTTTGACTCTGGTCAGACAAGATCAGGACTTTTGGCCTTATTACCTATTTTTTTTTTGTAGTCAAGTTAACAATTCATTCTCCTTGATTCTGTGAATATTACTGCCTTGACATCTAGGACTCTGTCAGATTGGAGGCATGATTGAACTATCCTTGCCCTGTTGTGGCCTCCTGAGCCATGTTTAGATGCTGATCATTCCCAATCTTCACTTGATGGATACAACGCTGACCTTCAGAGCAGAATGGACATGACAAGGGCACTCATGGGGACCAGCTCTGGTTCTCAGAGTCAGGCACACAATTGACACTCCCCAGGAAAACCCACGATCTTCAAGTAGACTCTGACTTTCCTATGCAACCCATGTGTCTTGCTGATTCGGTCTAACTGGCCTTAGATAGAGCTTAGACCTGTGGATTGCAACTCTGGCATATTAACTAATAACTTTTAGGGCAGAATATCTCTCTTATGGGTGGGCTGTCCTGAGCTCTATATTTGTTAACATCTCTGACCTCTACCAGTTCCTGGCAGATGATGTTTGTGATAGCCACAAACATCAACAGACCCCAGACTGGGTGGGAGCAAGGGTAGAACCTTGCCTTCAGTTGAGAATCCCTGTGGTAGATACTTTCATTCTGACCTTGGAAAGTAGAGAGAAACCCTGATATCTGAGCTGACAGCTCAAGAAAAGTCTTTGCTAGTCCACATTGTACTTCCATTCAGGATTCCTGGGTGCATAACAAAATAAAGACTCATAGGTTTTGTTTCGCTTCACTGCTAGACTTAGGGGAAAAACAAAATAAAGTGGGTATGCATGAGTGAGATGGAAAGATCTGTTTTCATGACACAATTAGAATGGAGAGAAATTGCAACCAATTAGGCTGAAGCATGCTTTGTTTAACACACTCTGGGCATCTCACTGTCAGCAGGTTGCAAATTATGAAATACTGAGTTTCATTCCCAGGTCTGGATAATGTATTTCTTGCACTTAAAGACCAGGATTTTGGAGTTGGTGGCAGGTATGTACATTGGTGCTATAACTAAAGTTAACTAAAGTTGAACATTTTCTACCTTGTTTTTTAATCACCATTTAAAAAATTTACGCACATCTGTGGCATTTACATTGTTCTCATTCTCCTTTTTCTGCCCTGTTAGGCTCGTGGTCTCTGCTATGCATGATTAGCAGAGTATGAAAATAATTGCTTAGTCTTCATAAGGCTGGAGAGAGCAGAGATGCAAAGAAAGTCTGACCTTCTCCAGAACCCCTGCCTAAGAAATTAGGGGGGTAAGCCCTGGGATCTGTCTTTTTTATTTAATTAAATAATTTATTTATATATACATTTGACATCTTTGTGATCTCTGGGGTTCAACCCCCCACAATCCCTGACTGTTCTCACTCTGTCCACCCACCCCACCAGTTGTGTACTTCAATTTGGTTGTTAGCTTGTTTTGACTTTTCTTTATGACTTTTTGTTTATCTTTTCCATGTACCATATAATAGTGAAACCATTTGGTTTCTGTCTTTCTTTTTGACTTGCTTCTGCTAATATGATTTCTTCTAAGTCCATCATGTTATCATAAAATCATCCAATTTATGTTTTTTTTAATAATTTTTAATTTATATATATTTCACATCATTTCAATCCCTGGGGGTCACCCACCGCCTCCCCTTCCCACCTGCTCCAGCTGGCCCCCATTCTCCCCTTGTGCAGTTTCATTTGGTTGACCATATATTAGTGAAAACATTTGGTTTCTGTCCCTTTCTATCTGACTCGTTTCTGCTAGCATGATTTCTTCTAGGTACATCCAGGTTTCCATAAATTCATCAAATTTGTCATTTTTAATTGATGAGTAATACTCCATTGTGTATATGTACCACATCTTTTTCATCCAGTCATCTGTTCTGGGGCATTTGGGTTGTTTCCATGTCCTTGCAATTATAAATAGTGCTGCAATAAACATCCAAGCACAGGTGTCCTTTTGTA
>PVHY01025979.1:7652-17891 GCA_004024945.1 Uropsilus gracilis
GGAAGGAAGGAAGGAAGGAAGGAAGGAAGGAAGGAAGGAAGGAAGGAAGGAAGGAAGGAGAAAAAAAGAAAACCTTAAGGCCGGGCATGGTGGCACATACCTGTAAGCAGCAGCCTAGGAAGCCACGGCCAGGGCCAGTGATCGCGATTCGAGTCCTGCTTGGGGCAATGTAGCAAGACCTAGTTCCAAAAAATAAATAGCTGGGCGTGGTGTGGTGGTGCTCGCCTGTAATCCCAGCTACCTGGGACGCTGAGGCTGGGAATTGCTTGAGTCTGTGGTACCCCGGGCAACGAGAGCCTGCGGTTCCATGGGCAAAAATAGCAAGACTTGGTCTCAAAAAAAGAAAAAGAAAGAAAGAAAACCTTAAGCCTCTCTCATGACCCACTCATTACCATACCCCAGCCCTGCTATGCTCACTGAGAGACCCAGAAGGTGTCTCTCCTAAAGGCGTTCTGCAGAAAAGCATTCACTAGTCTCATGGCCTGAGGTCCCTTGTATTTTTCCTCATCCTGGCCTGCTCTGGAAGGGGGCTACTCTTTCTCTGAGCATAACACAGGACACTTTCCAGAGCTTAAGCATGCTGCCCTCCAAGGCACTCTCAGCCCCACCCCCTTTGGAGAATCACAGTACTACCTCTTCTTCCACGAGACTGTCCTTGACTTGCCCTTCTCTCCTGGTTTCTTCCTCTTCAGGTCACCTCCATGGGCTCAACCTTGCATTAAAACACAGAGCACCCTGTTCTGTAAATACATTCTCCTTCACTGAGGACACTGGGTGCCAGAGCAGGGAGGAGGGCTTCCCCTAGACCACGCTGCACCCACATGGCAGCTACACATAGGCATACATGTTACACTTATGTGCCCCTACCCCACTGCCCCCTGGCTCTCTGCAGGTCAGCATGTGTGCCCACTCAGCCGCCGTGCCTACATCCTGGATGTGGCCTCAGAGATGGAGCAAGTGGATGGTGGCTACATGCTCTGGTTCAGGCGTGTGCTCTGGGATCAGCCCCTCAAGTTCGAAAATGAGCTTTATGTGACCATGCACTACAACCAGGTCAGCACACAGCAGGCAACAGAGCACTGTTGCTCCGGACCTTTTCAGGCACCTGTAGGGCCTGCCAGATCAGACTCCATGGCTCCGGTGTTTGAGAGTTTCATGATTCGTCCCCCACTGATATTTCTAGCCCTGATGCCTCTGCTCCCCTGCATGATTGCCTCAGAGGAGTCTAATAACGTCACCCTCGCTGCATGAACCTTTGTACATGTTGTCACTCCATCGGGCTGGCCCTTCCTGCTCCTTTGTTTGTCGAAGTTCACCTCTGCAAAGCCATTGCTAACACAGTGCTTCTTCCATGAGATGGCCCTTGGCTTGTTTTTTCTCCTGATTCCCTTCTCCTCAGAGCACTTGGTTGGTTCCTCACTCAAATTCTGGAACACTTTGGCTGTCATTGTTATTTTTGTCTCTGTGTTATTCCCCCTTGAGACTTTGACATTATTTAAATTAGGTCCCTGGAGTTTGCAAAATCTGGTCCTCCCTGCCTGTGCTAATATTTGTGGAAGTGCTTGGACAGAGAGTGCATGTTACTGTGCAACTGGTGCCAAGGATTCAGCAAGACCCAGTACAATGGGGCACTGTGGTTTTGTGGCCACATGGTGTCACTGTTGACCTCTAGCCCCCTCAGGCTGGCACAGTGCTAGTCTAGGTTGACATGTGAGCCAGCAACAAGTCCTGCCCCAGACCTGATGAATCAGTCTGGGGGTGCAGCACAGTAGTCTGTTAGTGACTCTGGTGTATGGTCAGTTTTCAGAAACTCTGACCCAGTGGCTACTTCTGCACACTGCAGTGTAGATACCCTAATCTTCCCAGATCACTGTAGGGACTCCCATATGGGCTTTAAGGTCATAGTCCTCACACCTCATCCTCACATTTCTCTTATCATTTCCTAAAGCACAGGAAAGTGATGAGCCACCCCCACCCTAGAAGTAGATGGGACTGAAGCCTTTTAAATGGTGTGTGTATGTGTTTCCCTGTGGTTGAATGCATGAGTGCATGCCTCATTGCCATCCTCATCCGAGTGCTTCCCCACAGGTCCTTCCTGACTACTTGAAGGGGCTCTTCAGCAGTGTGACGTCCCACCGGCCCAGTGAACAACAGCTGCAGCAAGTGTCCAAGCTAGCTTCGCTGCAGCACCGGGCCAAGAACCACTTCTACCTGCCCAGTGTGTGAGCACCTGCCCACCTGTCAGCCCAGCCCCCAACCAGGCCCCCATGCTTCCCTCTTGCACCAACAGGGCTCTCTGGGAAAGGGCTGTCCGGACCTTGGGGCTGAAGTCCTCTAAGTTGCCATATGAGCTGGGAGCTTCCCTCTTCTACAAGAGGGAAGATATTAACTCTGGCTGGTATTAATAACTCAAAGCAAAGTTAGTGGGGGAAGAAAAAGACTTTCAGGACACATATCCTGTGGTCTGGGAAATACACATGGCTATGCAGGAGGAGTTGACCACAGAAACACTGTGGTGTCATCTGTAACAGCAGCCTCAATATCCAACAACAGGGGATTCCTTAAGTAAATTCTGAGATGTTAGACAGCTATTAAACTGATGTTCTCAAAGAGGTGGTATTCAGTTTTATGACCATAGATATCAGGACCTTTTTACAATCTTAAAAATAGAACCTCAAAGAACTTTTATTTCTGTGGGTTGTGTCTACCAATGGGCTTAACTTGTTCAAAATTAGAACCAAGAAACAATTGAAGATATTTTCTTTTAATTCATTGAAAAATCAGGATAATATGTTCATTACATGTTAACATAAATAACTTATTTAAAAGCTGTATTTTCAACTGGGCACAGTGGCCTGTGCCTTTAATCATAGCCTATGAAGCATGAGGCAGAGGCTAGGAATCGCTTGAGTCCGTGGGTTCAAGACCTGCCTGGGGGTACAAGACCTACCTGAGGCAACATAGCAAGACCTAGTCTCAAAAAATAGTGGGGCATGGTGGTACATGCCTGTAATCCTAGCTACCTGGTAGGCTGAGGCTGATGATTGCTTGAGTCCGTGGTACCCCGGGCAATGTGAGCCTGCAGTTCCCTGGGCAACAAAGCAAGATTTAGTCTAAAAATAAATAAATAAATAAAAATAAAAACTGTATTTTCTCCTAGACTTTACTGAGGAGAGTGGCACTATTCCACATTTTGAAAATCTCTTTACCATCTGGTTTAATAGAAGACAGATTCTCTTAGCTTTTTCTGTAGCCAACTGGCTGGCAACAGACTTGTTGTGGTCTTGCCTGTTACCTAGCCCCTGGGAAAGCTCACTGTACACTTGTGAAAGACAAACAGGACAAAAGAAAACTAGTTTCTGAATGTCAGCCTGGAAGTGGTTTTGGCCTCCCTCCCTCTCAGTCATATTTTGAAAACCCTTGGTGTAAATAGGAATAGGAGCATATGTACAGTGAATGTGTTACTTTCCATCATGCAGTAAGGGCTCAATATTTACATTTCTTTTTATGTTATAATTTTCAGTGAAAGGTATATTCCACTCCTGCAGTGAAATAATTATTGGCTGGCCACAGTGGTGCGTGGCTTTAATCCCAAGCCTAAGACAGGAAGCTGGACTGGGGATCACTTGAGTCCCTGGGTTCAAGACCCTCCTGGGGCAACACAGCGAGATCAAGTCTCAAAAAATAGCTGGGAATGGTGGTGCGCACCTGTAATCCCAGCTACCTGGGAGGCTGAGGCTAGGGACCCCTTGAGTCCATTGTATCCTGGGCAACATAGCGAGACTTAGCCTCAAAAAAAAAAAAAAAAAAAAAAAAAAAAAAAAAAAAAAAAAAAAAAAAAAAAAAAAAAAAAAAAAAAAAAAAAAAAAAAAAAAAAAAAAAAAAAAAAAAAAAAAAAAAAAAAAAAAAAAAAAAAAAAAAAAAAAAAGAGAAAGAATCGCAAAAAAAAAAAAGAGAGAGAAAGAATCATTGAGTTTTTGCAAGGTTTTCTGTCCTAATTATCTCAGTTAATCTTCCCAACAGTATTTACTTCCCCTTTATATAGTGGGGGAAACTTGGTTATTTGGCTTATCCAGCTAATAGCTGGGAGACCTAGGTCCCAAACCTGAGGAAGTAGATCCAGAGGCCAGATTTTAACCCCAGTAGGGCAAAGAAGGAAAAGTATTGCCTGGGAGAGTCATAATGAAAAAGAGTTTCCCCTGACTTTCTTTCAGCTACACTAGTATCCAGTCCAGGGCTGCAAGGGGGTCAAACTGTTGTTTGATATTTTTCAGATATTCTAGGCAAGGGCTTGACCTGAAGGAGCTAGCATCTGGCAGAAGGGACTGAAAGGGGAGGGTTGATGGCCCTAGGTGGAGGGTAGCCAGCACTCTGCTACCCGCAATGTTTTCACCAACTGCTGATGGTTGTTCCCCCTGTTCAAGTGCCTCTTGCCCTTCTAGCCTGGCTTCTGCTTGGGGGCAGGGACTACAAAAGACAAACACACCTAGGGGTGAAGTCTCACTTTCCCCATCATGAGTCACTGTGTCACCTCGTGAACTTCTCAGAGCTTTGGTTCCCTCATCTTCCCACAGGGAGCCTAATGGCACATGCCAGCATTTGCTGAGCACCGGCTATGTCCCAAGGTATCATTTGAACACTGTACACCCATCCTCAACCTGTCTGCCCTCCGAGCAGAGTCCTTCAGGAGCTACAGAGATCATGTCTGTTTTAACACCCACCCTGCAGACAGAGGGCTCTTTTGCTCAGGATTGCTTTCCCTCCACACACAGGCGGGAAGTTCAGGAGTACATTCCAGCCCAGCTCTACTACACCGTGGCTGGCTCAGCCTGGCTCAACCTGGTCAGCCAGCACCGGCAGCAGACGCAGGCACTCAGCCCCCATCAGGCTCGAGCACAGTTTCTGGGTAAGAGTTGAGGGACTAGGCCGGGCATGGTGGCGCATGCCTGTAAGTGGCAGCCTAGGAAGCCACGGCCAGGGCCAGGGATCATGGTTTGAGTCCCACCAGGGGCACATAGCGAGACCTAGTCCCAAAAAATAGCTGGGTGTGGTGGCACACACCTGTAATCCCAGCTACCTGGGAAGCTGAGGCTGGGGATTGCTTGAGTTCGTGGTACCCCGGGTAACGTGAGTCTGCGGTTCCACAAGCAAAAATAGCGAAACCTAGTCTCAAGAAAAAAAAAAAAAAAAAAAAAACAGAGTTGAGGGACTAAAACCCTGGGAAGATAAGATGATCTTGGGGCATTTACTGAGCAAAGGTTTCTGGAGATTTCGGATGGAGGTTTTTTCTTTGCACAAAGGTGTTATTGGTGCTAGCCAAGCACCTACTTAGAGAAAACACTTTTCACCAAGGTATCACCTAGATGCTAGGTAGCCTTGGGCAGAGAGCTGGAAGGGATGCCCTGTGGGCAGGGATAGAGGAGGAGACCCAGAGGGAGGACTTGGATGCAGTCCAGGAAAGACTCAGGCTGTTGCTAGTAGTGTGGCCTAGGACCTGGTCATCCCTGATTGGATTGTCCATCTTGTGACTGTACCCTCTCCCCAACCCAGGCCTCCTCAGTGCCTTCCCCATGTTCGGCTCCTCCTTCTTCTTCATCCAGAGCTGCAGCAACGTGGCAGTGCCGGCCCCTTGCATCCTTGCTGTTAATCTTAATGGCCTCAACTTCCTCAGCACTGAGACCCATGTAAGTGGTTTCTGCCTGGCATTGCCCCACCCCTTTAATCACCCAACCCTTCACCCGGGAGCTGAGGTCTCCAGCTGTGGAAACCCAGTACCTCCACTTATCACCTGTGTGACCTTGAGCAGTTCTCCTGGATCTGAGCCTCACTACCTCACCTAGAAGATGGCAATGATTATAGAATCCTCCCTTAGAACTCTTATGAAGGTAAAATGTATATCCTGTACTAAGCACTCAACAGTATTAGTCAGCCTGGATTGCTGTAACAAAAGACCACAGACTGGAAGGCTTCAGCAAAGAAATGTGTGTTTCATATCCTGGAGGCCATAGTCTGAGATCAAGGTGCCAGAAGGGGTGGTTTTCTTTGAGGCCTCTCTCCCTGATGGCCACCTTATTGTGTCCTCCTCTTGCCTTTTCTTTTCATGCACAGCCCTGGTGTATTAATGTGACACCAGTGCAATGCAATTAGACCTGGTGGTCTCATTTTAACTTTGTTACTTCTTTGAAGGCCCTGATTCACATTCTGAGGAATAGGGATTTGACATATGAATTAGGGGGAACACAGTTCAGTTCATAACACATAGGACCTATTACCCCTTACTTAGTCCTTGACCCTAGAAATGGACCTTAAGATGAAGATCCAAGCAAATGTGTTTTATTTGGAGGTGAGTCTAGGAAATACTGAATTAAGACATGAGACCCAGAAGGGATGTCTCCCACATCTTGGGGACACCCGTTGGGAAGAGTGTGTTATCGAGGAAGTTTCTACTGGGGGAGCTGGTGTTCAGTCCATCTGGGAAGCCTGGGAGACAGCAAGGTGCATGCCCCTCAGAGGATGTTTTCTGTCCTAGGGTAAGGGGGTAGGGGTGTCTAGCCACCATGTTTCACTCCACCCATCGATCTGGCTTTCCCTGCTTGTGGTCTGAGTTTGCTCCTGGACTAGAAAGCCTTCAACAAAAGCACTGTGTTCACAAAAAGCAGCTTTGATGTGAAGGTCAGGGCATCACCAGCATCTCTGCACCCCTGCCTCCCACGCATTTAGAGCAGTGCCTGTCACACTGCAAATATGTGCATCATTATTTGTTGAATCAGTTTCACAAGTAAAGATCCTGAGGTTTAGAGAGGTAAAGCTACCACTCCAGGTCATACAGCAAGTCACTGGGGAACTGATACTCAAACCACGTTGTCCTGTCTCCTAGTGATCTGCAGGGGAGGGATAAACACACATGAGACTGTCCACCCATAAATCTCTCTGCCTCCCTTCACATCCACAGGAGCTAATGGTGAAATTTCCCCTGAAGGAGATCCAGTCAACACAAACCCAGCGGCCCACAGCCAGTTCCAGCTACCCCTACGTGGAGATTGCACTGGGGGATGTGGCCAGCCAGCGCACGATGCAACTACAACTGGAACAGGTGAGCCTGCCTACACCTAGGCCTCGCCACCCAGCTCCTGGTTCCTTCATTCAACTCGCTGGGCTCCAGGATGGGTCAGGTCCTACTCATACCCCAAGGAGCATCCAGCCTAGTTCAGGTGACAAAATTAACCTGACACTGCACAGAACTGTGGATCACCAGAGTGGTTTCCCAACAAAGCATCTTAGTGGTAGAATTGTGGGGAAGGGCCCACAGTTGTTTGCAGAATAGTTGGGAGTTTGATGAGTCATGGGAGACATGGCTAAGGTAAGGTCCTTGAATGTCAAGAAGGTATGAATCAGAGACTTTCTTCTGTGAGTACTAGGGAGCCAAAGAAGGTTGGAGGGCAGGGATACAGGAAATGTGAGGATGTTCACCTGGGCTGAGACTTGGAAGCTGAACTGTAGGTTCAGGTTGAGGATAGGGGTAATGGAGTCCCCATGTGACAGTAAAACCAGGGGTCACCTTCCCAAGTACTTTCTTGTACTTGCAGCAACAATGGCTGCTCCTTAAAATAAATGTGTGATTGCTGGGCTCTACTCTCACATCCTCCAGGGGGTAGGGCAGGCTCATTGGAGAAAAAGGATTGAGTCTAGAAAAGGGTCAGAATTGTGGATGTGGCCGACACATGTCTGCCCTTCCCAGCCCGCTGCAGCCCCTCTCAAGTTATGGGTAGAGGTCTGCCCCACACATCAAGGCCTACCTTAGAGGGTTGATATCTTCTGGCAAAAGAAAGGGCTTCCACTATCCCAGGTCTGCCTCCAAGAGATAGGACTAAGATGGAACCCTTGTGCCCCTTGGAGAAACTGTGTCTCAGGACCAAACTCCCAAGTACCCTCCCCACTGTACTGCAATCCTTATTTTGCCAAGGTCACCCATAATCTAGCCTTACTTGCTGACCAGGCCTGTTTTCTAGAATCTTCCTCTGTAAACTCCTGTCACAGTGGACCTACCTTTTTATATCTGCTCAATCTTTGACTCTTTTTTCTAGTACTCCATCCCCTGGATAACCTCTAAATGTTGTTAAGGCTGGGGCTCTCCTCAGGGCTATACCTCTGCTGTGACAGTCCCTATAGTTCTCTGTTCTACCATGGCCCCCTAAGCATCTTCCTGGGAGACCAACAGGCTTCACCACCTTACCTCCCAATCCTCTCAGACATTAAGATCCCCAGTCCAGTGGCTTTTCCCATTTCTGTCTCTTCTCTTTACATCTGCAGCTTCTACATACCCCTCTTCCCTTTGTTGACTCTTCAGCCTCTTCCAACTGCCCATTGCCCAGCTCGCCTTCCTCTTCTTGCCCTCTTAGCTTGGAATGCTTTTCCTTGAAGGTTCCTCATAGTGCCCCCACTCCCAATTTGGATTTCAGCACAAACTGACCTCCTTTTAGAAGTCTTCCCTCACCTTCCTGCCTGATAACTTACTGTCTCTAATGGCTTGCAAATCATTTAGCTGTTTATGTATTATCTCTTTCCCCAGCTAGAATCTCAGCCCCAAGAGGGCAAGTATCCATTTTGCCTACTGCACCCATAGTATAGTGTCCAGCAAAGTTATTATTATTTTTTTTTTGAGACTAAGTCTCACTATTTTTACCTGTGGGACCACAGGCTCACCTTGCTCAGAGTACCACAGATTCAAGTAATACCCAGTCTCAGCTTCCCAGGTATCTGGGATTACAGGCATGCTACCACACCCAGCTATTATTTTGAGACTAGGTTTCGCTATGTTGCCCCAGGTGGGTCTCAAACAGCAATTCCCAGTCCCAGCTGTGCTCCATAGGCTGTTGCTTACAGGCATGCACCACCATGCCTGGATCCAGCATGTTATAAGTAGATGACTGGATGGAGGCCTTTTTGGTATCTCCTTGCAGCATCATACCTGTCCCCTCTCCCCTTTATGTAAAGGCATCTGCCTCTGGTATGTATGTGTGGAGAAATATATTCATTCATTCATTCAAAATAGAACCTTTGAGCATTTCTCTGTGCTGAGTGCAAGGATATTGAAGTGACTGAGATCGCCTCAGCCCTGACCCTTATACATCCCTGAGTCTCATAGGGGAGACAAAGATCTGTGAATCTCCTCCATGAACCATAATCAGGTGCTGGGAAGTGTACCTGAGCTATGTGGGAGGTATCAGGGAGTGCTTTCAAAGGTGATGTTTGAGTTCAACAGTGATACAGGTGACAGACCTGAGTCTCCAACCTCCCCACCTCTAACAGGCTGTGTAAAGAAATCTCAAGGCATCCTTCACTCTTATCAAGCCTAAGTTTCCACATCTTTCAAGTGGTACAACCCTCCCAGTGAGGTCCGGAACACTGCAGAATATGACTGGAGATGGAGGAGACCTGCCATCGAACACACACTGATCTGATCAGTGGATCCAGCATAGGAGCCACCTAAACCTCAATAAGGAGCAGTGCAGGGTATGGCCTTGAGTCTCCTACTACCTGAATTCCAGTCCTCACCACTTACAAGCTGTGAGATCTAGGGCAAGTGGCTTTCAGGCTCTGACATATTGCCCCATTCCAGTTTGGAACCAGAGGCTGGGTTATGGCTTATTCTAGACAGTGGGTGCCATGTGGTAACCATAGCAATACATAAGTAGAAACTGTCCCCTTTTATTGATTGGGCTAATATTTTTTAAATGTAAAGATTTACAAGCAATATAATCTCATGGAATTCTCACCACAGTGAGGTAGGCCCTATACATTGAGATCTTACAGATGAGTCCGCTCAGGCTCAGAGAGTTGCAGACACTGGCCCCAGTCACAAATTCCCATGCAATAAAACTGGCTGGATGCTTAGGATGTGCCTGATTTGCTTGCTTACCCCTTCCAGCAGCAGTCCAGCATCCCTTTCTGACTTCTCATACTTCTTCCAGGATCCTAGGAGGGGCTGACGACAAGGTGGGGCCTGCAAGTCCCTCTGTAGAGGCTGGCCAGTCTCTCTCTCTCTCTGTCTCTCTCTCTCTCCTCTCTCCTCTCTCCTCTCTCTCCTCTCTCCCTCTCTCTCTCCTCTCTCCCTCTCTCTCTCTCTCCTCTCTCTCCTCTCTCTTCTCTCTCCTCTCTCCTCTCTCTCCTCTCTCTCTTTCCTCTCTCTCCTCTCTCCTCTTTCTCCTCTCCTCCTCTCCTCTCCTCTCCTCTCCTCTC
>PVHY01025980.1:0-17788 GCA_004024945.1 Uropsilus gracilis
TCCTCCTCCTCCTCCTCCTCCTCATCCTCCTCATCCTCCTCATCCTCCTCATCCTCATCCTCCCCTCAGCTTTTTTGCAGAGTTGAGGGTGCGGGTAGTGAGTAGGCAGGGAAGCCAGATATATTCTTACTCCTCAGATGTGCTCCCCTTCATTGTTCTCTTCCTGGGATTTCCTGCACATACTCCACTCCCACTCCTGCTTACCTGAGTAGGTCCTAGGTGCTGAGCAGAAGCCAGGACAGGTGAAGACTTTTGGCAGCCTCCAAACTGGTAGTCCCCCAGCTGTGACCTCTACACTGCAGGAATCAACCATTTTAGCCTGTAGCACCTTCCTGGATGTTTGCATCTTAGGTGGCATTGGGGTTTCCCAGGGGTGGGTTGGTCACAGAGTTACAGGCTGTTGGGCCTGGGAGAGCTCTGGACTCCTCCACACTGGCCCCTGTGGGAGACACCCAACCTGGGGAGCACACAGGTGAAAGATTTGACTCCCAGAGTGGAAGGGGAAGGTAGGCTTGAGTATGAATTGACCCCCTGGGTGTTTGACCCTGTTTGGAACTGGAGGGCAAAGAAGGTGTCCAAGTGGTGGTTCCTGAAGAGAGCACTGAGGGGAGTAGGGAGAGCCAGTATGTTGACTTGACTGCCCCCAGCATGGTCACTCCAGGCCCATTTAGGGGTTTCGGGCAGTCCCCAACTTGTGGCCAGTAGCAAGCTTTCTGTGTCCATGTTCCTCTTCTGGATAACTTCCCCTGGAAGTGCCTTTCTTCCCTTTGCTTACCTGCTTTTGGGGAAGGGGACCGTATTTGTGGTTGCCTTGCCCCTGGTCATCTTTTTAGTAGACTGTAATTGATGGGGCCCACCCTAGCCTTTTAGGAAGTCCTGGCAGGTAGTCTCTCACTGGGGCAGTCTGCCAGCAAATATTTGTTAGGCACTTACTCTGTGCCAGGCACTGTGCTTGGTTTGGTAGTGCGTCGAGTGGAAATTTGAGTTAAGATCCATGTTCTCAAGAAATATCTTCTTTCTGCTAGGCAGGGATGAGGAGTTGGGGGTGGGGGTGGGGGAGAAGGGGCGGAAGGACCAGGTCATTGGGTCTGAACTACCAGAGGTGCGGGTGTTTGTAACAGGATCCCATCCTGGAGGGCGGTAGCCCCACCTTGAACAGGGCCTTACAGGATTGGTCGGGGCAAGTGGGCATTGAGGTGGAGGAGGAGATGGCCAGGCAAGGTCAGGTGTGTGGGCAGGAAAAGGGAGGAGTGAAAGGTTAGAGACCGCAGACAGGACCCACCCCTGCTCCTTGGATGGATTAGAAGGCAGCTTGGGTGTTGGTTTGAGTTTGTAGACTTAGACAGGTACAAGCTGAGAGGCAAATGGCAGTAGAGCAGTTCTTACCACAGATCTGATCTGGTCCTAGGCTCTGCTCTGCCTAACCAGTAAGGACACCTTGACCATGGGCTAATGCCCTGCCCTCAGCCTCCCTACAGTTCTGTCAGGTGGCTCTCTAAACATGTTTAATTCTAGACTAACCGTCAATATTTGACTCCCTTCTTCCTCCCAGAAGGAGGTGCTGTTGCAGGGGCTGTCTGTTCCCATCTCTGTCCTGAACCAAGGGGCCTCCATTGCAGATACCCTGGGGGCAGCTGGTCTGGGAAGAGTTTCAGGTAGATGCCAGGTTGACCCTCTTGGTACATTCCCTGCCTGATGACTTGGGCTACTAGGACTGAAAACTTGGGGAACCCTTTGCTGCCCATTCCGCCCCTGCTGTCTGGCCGCCAGCCTGGCTCCCGGACCTGGATGGTTGCATAGCTGGAGCTCAGCCATGCGAGTCCTGATAAGGATACTGCTCCTTCCAGGGCTTTGGGGAAGAGGGCTGGGGCACTGGGGCAAACACACACGTGCATGCGCACACACACATACATACCCCACGTACACCCCAGCACACAGCTAGTGGGTACACTGAAACAACTAGCAGCTGACAGACACCCACCTGACATGGCTACCGTAGGTCTCCCTGATCCTCACTAGGAACCCTAGTGACAAGAAACCCCTTTCTGGGTAGGGAGGACCCCTGCTGCTCAAAGCTGACCCCGCTATAGCCATCAACTTTCTGGGGACCATATCTGATTCCAGGCCTTTTTTCCCATTTGTAAAGACAGGGGCTCCCATCATGCAGGTTCCAGGTGACACAGACCTGTCTCCCTTCACCTGTCTTCTCACCCATTCTTGTCCCAGAAAGTGGGGTCCTCTCTGCTGACTCTGCCCCAGGCCTCCTGCCCCTGTAGGAGTCACACCCTAGGTCTCCCTCTCGTGTCTTTCTGTCTCAGGAAAAGCCAGTTCGCTGAGTTTGGTGCCTATGTGGACGGAAATGTGGAGAAATACTTTAATCACAGTTCTAACCTGTGTTTATAGAGCTCCTTTCTCCTGAAAGTATCCATTAACTTTGGAATAAGTCTCCTGCTCTTTGCTCCACCACTTTTTTTTTTCTGTAATTATATTCAGTAAATTACTATTATCCAAATTGCACCAGGGAAAGAGAGACAGAATGCGAGAGAGCTTCTAAACAACTGCAAGAGGCCACCTAGGAAAACACAGGGTTCCCAGGCCAGGACTATTGGAATTAGAATGGGCTAGAAAGTTTTCCTTTTATTTGGCCTGGCATTATTCCTTTGAAATGAGATCAATTTCAAGTTAGTCTTCCAAGCCCCCGCCCCGCCCCTCTGGCGGCCCCTCGGCCAGCCCTGCTTTGCTCCTGCTCCTCCTTGGAGGTGAGGAAGGGGTGATAATGTGCAGTTTGCCTCTTGCTGGCGCCAGCCGGCTGCGCTGTTTATCTGGCTGCCGGGGGAATCTGGGCAATTAGGCTCAGTCAGCCTTAAAGTGCCAGGAGCCCCTTTTCTGCCTCTCCTACCACGAGGCTTGGGGTGGAGCCTTCCGGGTTCTGGGGTAGAGGGTACAGACAGGTACCTGGGAGCCCCCTCCCCTTCCTTTGTGGCCATCCATGGGAGGGTGGCGAATGGGAAGCCTTAGGAACTTTCTTTTGTAGGCAAGATTCTGAGTTGCAAAGATGGGGGTGGAAGGTATGCCTTACACATCAGGCCTTTACCAGGAATGGGAGAGAGGCTGTAAGTTCTGATTTTCAAATTAGGATCTAGATCCCAAAAGGCCAGGTCCCCCCTGAGGCTAACTGAAGACTGGACTGGTCACCAGCCTTCTGGTAAGCCTGGCCTGTCTTTGGCTGCTCTCCCTTATGAAGAAGGGTGGGAAGATTCTTGACAGTGGTGCCCTGGGGCTTGCATGTCTGAGGGGGTGGGATTTTTGAAATCTCTGTTTCTCTGTCCATCTTTTTCTCCTCCATGTCCAGTTCTTTCAGAGGGACCTATGAAGCTCTAGGTCTCCCCCTAGTATTTAATCACACCAATTCTTTCTAAATCAAGCAACCTTCCGCAAGGACTAAGCTTCTGGTGGGGAGTGGGCAGACCTGGCTGAAGTTCAGTTTTTTTTTGCTGACCTTTTTGTCTCACCCAGTGACACACCTGAGTGTCACTTTGCCGAACTGGATCAGTGTCCTGGGGATACAATGTCCTTGCTCCTATACCCATGTGGACAAGAGGGAGTGGAGTGGAGGTGACAGTTAAAGGTTATCCAGTAATGTCCATGATGGATTTATTCTTAATAGCCAAAAGGTGGCAAAAACCTGAATGGCCATTGGGTGATGAGTGGGTAAACAAAATGTGGACTAGCCATACAATGAAATATTATTCAGCAGTAGAAACACATGAGGTACTTGATAGATGCTGTAGCATGGAGGGACCTTGAAAACATACCTATACCAATCTGTTTGTGTAGAATGCAAAGAACTGCAGGTCCTAGGGATGGGAAGTAGATTAAATGGTTGCTTTGTGTTCAGGGCTTGAGGGACAGATGTTGAACGGGACAGGGTTTCTTAGGGTGATGAAGGTGACCTGGTCTGTTGGTCTCACAACTCTGAATATACCAAACCTGAATTGTATACTTAAAAGAGGGAAACAGGATCTGCAAGTAGCTTAACTTTACGGTACTTGTAAAAACTTAGACAAAACTTGGTATTGGTCCCCAGTTGGTCTCCTATTATTTAACTGAAATAAACTTCTTACGGTCTGTGGTGATGTGGAGTGGGTGGGTGCTTAACCTGGCTGGACCTTAGTTGTCCTGTATATTCAAAGAAGTTAAATTGGGTTAACTCCCAGAAGTTGAGTTGGGTGAACCTCTGACATTCTAAATTCCCATGTTTTGGGGTGGAATCTCTAGGTCTTCATACTTTTTTACTTGTCTGTGATGGAATTTAGTGATTAGCTTTGAGTCTCCATGCTAGTAAAATGAAGCAAATGGGGGCTTGGTAAAGTTCCCCTGATTGCTTTGCAATTCTTCACTGGCTGGTATGTCAGACCTGGCAAGTTTTTTGTAGATTTGCTTTCTTTCTCTCTCACATTGGAGCACATCCCCTCCCTCCCCCGACCCCACCCTGGTCCAGGTGTGACCATAGGTGACAGGTGATGTCACAAGTCAAGACCCAGGTGAGTTCATAGAAGGGAGTACTTTATGCGCTCTTCCCCCCCTCCCCTTTTAGTAGCCCCTGGGAAAGTTACTGGCTTCGACTCCATCAACATCACCGCCAATTTTCACTTTTGGGGATGGTTGGTTGGGGATGGGTGGCAATGTCCAGTGCTCCCCACCATGTGTGGCTTGGGCCTCAATCACTAGGAATTTTGCACAATCTCCTAACACAGAAACAGTGGGCCTTCTGCAGAGACTGGGGTCAGGAGACCTTGCTTCTGGTTCTAGCACTACAACCAGTTCCCTATCAGGTCCTGAGACAATCACTTCCACTGTCTAGACCTCTATCTTCTCTGTGCCATGGAAAAATCAGCCAACCCCAGTTCTCTTCCCCTGTGAAACTCTAGCCCTTCCTTGTGCCAAGAGGCTGGTCCTCACCTAAGCCTGGCCTCTAGCCACTCTGACATCTGCAACAAAGAGCTCCCCTCCTGGAGCCTGGTTGGGTCACCCTTTTGGTCCCTCCAGTTCTTTTTTCACATTAGCCTACAGATGTGTCACTGTTGCTTTGTTCTCATCACTGTTGTATTTGTCTATAGACATTTGACACTTTGTTCATGATGTGGCACATGATGTGGTAGGGCTGAAGGGGTAGAAGAATGTAAGATGGGAGGTGGGGGGATGTCTATTGCCTGTTTCATTGGGGTGTAGATCAGACTTAGGCTGGCCTCAAATCCCAGCTCCATCATAACTGCTGGGAGACTCTGGACAAGTCAGTTTTCCCACCTGTAAAATGGGGATAAAAGTGGCTATCTGATTTACTTTGGAGAAAGGATGACATAAAAGTCAGCTACCCAATGACATGTTTAGCCACTTTGTATCTAAGGTTCAAAAGAGTACAATACATTAAATTAAATGAAAAGCGCCTGATATGGAGACAGGAGCCGGTAGACATTCAGTAAATGTTCGCTTTTCTCCTGGTGGCTACTTCGTTATTCACTTTTCCTTCTTTCTACCTTCTGTCCACAAAAGACTCCCTGTTTCCAGACCTCAGAGCCTTCACTCCTGTTGAAATAATTTCTGACTAGGAAGACTGGGGTGGGGAAAGAGGTGAAGCGCCATTGGGTGTACAGAGCAAAACAATTGCCCCTACAACTAATTGTGCCTTATTATAATTGCGAAAAACACTTATTACCCCTTGTGTCATTACTGATACCTGCCTAATAATAGTTATTACCACTTTACTACCACTGAGAGTTTGTTTTAGTTTGCGATTTGATGGTGTTTAGTTTCATTTACTGAAAATGAAGGGTCATTTCATTCATGCAAATTGTTACTTAGTTGTGCAAATTGTTACTTCCCCTAAAACATGAGACTAAGGAATCCTTCTGAAGACAAAGTATATGTTTTTAAGAAGTATTTTAGGCAAATGAAAGGAAACCCAAAGAAAAATACCATAGACAATAAGGAATCACAGAAGATCTGGGCTGAGGTGATGGAGAGTGCCAGTACCCTCCCTTTTCCTACTTACTGGGAGGACCAGAGGCAGGGAGGTGGAAGTGACTACTTTAAGGCCTCCTCTCCAGGCAGCTGGACCGGGTGTTCTGATTGCCAACCGAGCTCACCTTCTCCCCGCCCCCGAGAATGTTTAGTTCTAGTGCAGCTTATTTGGAAACTAATTTCTCTGTCTGGCTATTTGCACTCACGTTCATTTCTGGTTAGGATTGCCAAATTTAGCTAATGAAAATGCAGGATTCCCTGTTAAATTAGAATTTCAGATGAATACAGTCATGCATCTCTTTTCAAGGTTTCAGTCCACGATGGACCACGTTTACCATAGGGGTCCTGGTGGCCTATACCATTCAGGCTGTGCGTGGTAGGTATAGCATCTAGGTCTGTTCACATGCAATGAAATCTCAAGATCTGTTTTTCAGACCTGGTCCCCATCATTAGCAAGGCATGGCTGTAACACATGTGTTAGTCTATCTCAGCTATTGCTTAGGACTTGTTATTAAAGAATGATGCTATGTATATTGAAAATGCAAAATAACTGAGTGTCTTTAGTTCTGACTTTCCCTGTACCTGTATTTCACTTGTTAATTATTAAGTTACTATTTGTTTGGGGAGTTATTTTCCTTCTGTTACAAGAGTTCTACCAAGTATGTTATATTCATTATTTTCTTTCATCCTCTTGACAGATCCGGGAGATTATATGATATTGTCCCCATTTTAGGACTGAGGAGACTGTTTCAGGGAGTTGAAGTATCTTCCCTGGGGCCAGAGAGGCAAAGATAACAGAGTGGGGGTTGAGCCCAGGTCTGTCTGTACCCCAAGCCTGTGACCTGGATTGTTGGATAGTGTTATTTTAGTGGATTTGGGCAGCAGAGGTGGTGGAAAAGGAGAAAAGGAGGGCTTTCTGGAGGCTGGGTTTATTACTTGAGGAAACAATAATTAAAAGCATGTAGAATCCTCTGGTGTGAACTCTCCCACCCAGTGGTGACATGATGTGTCTGTCTTGCAGAATCACCGCCACCCCCCTACTCTCGGCTGTCTCCTCGTGACGAGTACAAGCCACTGGGTAAGTGTGTCCTCCTTCTGACCCCTTGGGGAGGTGTGTCCATTCTGGGCCCGCCCAGCCTCCCAAACTGAAGGGCTGGAGGGCAGGAGGGAAGCCATTTGAAATGGGGTAACATTCTACAAACACACCCGCAGCGGGGCCAAAGCAGACCAGCCTCTGCAGCAGGCTATTTACATCTCGAAATTCCTCTATTTACATCTTGAAATTCTTCGGCTCATCATTAACCTCTCTGTGACCTTTAAACATGGGCCTGTGGGAGAGATGAATGAGTTTTGACTTAAGCATCTTGTTGGAGGTGGGCTGGTATTTCTTGCTCCTTCTCTTCCCCCAGCCTTTGGTTGTCTCCTCTAGTGTGTATTAATTAGCAGCATGACAAATAGGTTGGACATGAAGTCACTGTGAGAGGAGTATGTTTCCCCTCTTTTAAGCCAAGAAGTTCACCTGGACGGAAAAAGCAGCTAGGCTATTTAGAGAACATGTGTCTGGTACTTAAAGCCATAGCCTGTCCCCTGGGTGAGATGGAGGTGCTAATGTCATTTCAGCGATGACCCATTCAGAGGTAGAAAGACTTTTGTAAAATCTCTGAGCAGGTAAGTAGCTCTTGTTCTGGAGCAGATGCAGTTGCTGTAGAAATTATAGATGGCATGTTTCCTTTCTTTCTTCCAGTGAGGTTCCCATTGGTGGGTTTGGCTAGTATGGCCCTGGTACTAGGAGAGCAACTTTGTGACCCAGGAAGTTCCTGTGGTACACAAAACGGTAACAGTGTGACATCCATAGAAAGGGAAGGTGCCAGGTTCTGTACCTTATATCTCCTTTCAGGAGTTAGTTGATACCTACCTGATTGGACCATTTTCAATTCTAAGTGACCGGTTTGACCATTTTTGGGCCCATCAACCCATCTGGTGCTGAATAATTAATTAATGAGCTGATGAACATGTTTGGTTCATTTTGCGCACACCTAGTTGGTTCTTTCAAAGATCCAGGCACCAACTATAAAAAGGTAGTGTAGGCCAGCAAGCCCCACCAGTGCTGGCTCTGTGTAGCTGGGCCGCAGTCTTCTGTTCTAGGGTGACCTGGGTGCTGCCCAGTGCTACGAGCAGCCCGTGGGAAACTCTCGCTGGACTTTGCTCTCACAACCCGACTGCCACTCTGCAGAGGAACTGCCCACAGGTAGTAAGTAATTTTTGGTTTGGCTTCAGCCCCCCCTTTTTTTTTCTTTTTTTTTTGAGACTAGGTCTCGCTATTTTTGCCTCTGGTACCACGGACTCAAGCAATCCCCAGCCTCAGCTTCCCAGGTAGCTGGGATTACAGGTGCATGCTACCATGCCCAGCTATAATTTTTTGGAACTAGGTCTTGCTATGTTGCCCCAGGCAGGACTCGAACTGCTATCCCCCGACCCTAGGCTGTGACTCCATAAGCTGCCGCTTACAGGCATGCAACACTGTTTCCGTCTTAGCCCCTTTTTCTAAGGGCTCCTGCTGCTTAGCCAGCATTGGTGGTCTGGCTTTAAAACTTTTGAGGTCAGATGATGTGGTTGTGATGGTCCCCACATTCCACCAAGCAGCCACAAGAAGTAGTAGCTTTTGTTTGGTTTTTGGCGAAGGTCTCTTCCCAGTAATGTGCATCACCCTTGTCCTGGATGTCACTCTGTAGTGTCTAAGACTCTCAGGTCCCCAGGATTCCCTGTGAGGTCAGAAGTGTACCCACTGGTTCCCTTCAGAAGTTTGACCTCCTCCACCACCCCCCTTCTAAGATGACAAAGTTTGTCCCTATGAGTCAGTGTTTAAACAATGGTAACTCCCTCATTGTTTGTCTCCATGTACGGTCATCTTGTGCATGGAAGCTCTTTATTTAGTTCTCCCAGGCACTGAGGGGTCGTGCAGTGACCAGGCTGAGAGACAGGGAGGGCCACCTAGCTCCAGAAGAGCAGGACCAAGTGGGGAACCTAGAGCGGCCCCCTCTTTAGTGCTTGAGTCCATAACTACCCTAGTCATTTAGAAGAGAGAGCACCTCACATCAATTGCCATGGAGCATTGTCCTGAGCAGTGTCAGCCTGTGATAAAGCAGCAGAAATCAGGATGTCCCCAGGCCCGGCAGAATGACCATGTAGAAATCAAGAGGTGCCCCGTGGTTTTATGAATGGGTCGACTACGCTGGCACTTATTGCAGCCCGCCATCTGCTTTTGCATGGCAGGCACACTAAGAATGGTCTTTCCTTTTTTAAATGGTTAAAAAAAGCCAAAGGAGAATAATATTTTGTGACATGTGAAAATTATATGAAATTCAAATTTGGCCGTCGTTAAGCCTGATGGAGTGCAGCCGCGTCTTCTGTGGCTGCTTCCTCATAGTGGCAGCAGCAGCAGGCTTGAAGAGCCACAGCAGAGATTGTGTGGCTCACGGAGTGGAGAATATTAATTGTGGGGCCCTTTGCCCAAACAGTTGGTAACCCCTGATTTTGCTAATAGTGAAAGTGGGGCTCGAACCTAGGGCCCCAGCTTCCAGCTGGGTTGATTCTTCCTTAGTGCTTGAACTGTGGTGGGGGTTGGGAGTTTCCACAACAGTTTCCCTGTGGCTTAGACTTCCACATTATCTGGAAGCACTAGGTATGGGCATGTGCCGGTGTGAGAGGGACACATTAGCTGGGAAGGAAAGGGGTGAGTTGGGAACATGGCTTTGCACTGAGAGACACTTAAGACTGCAGTGTTGCCAGATCAGAGGAGACGTGGCAGCAGGACTTGGGGTGCTGGACACTTTGGAAACATTAGCGACTAAAAGCAAAACTTTTAAGAAGTTCTCACTTAGGCATTGAGGTTATTATTATTTTTAAAGAGATTTTCCGTCTGCCCTTATTTTCCTCCTCATTTATTTTACCATCAGATAACTTTTTTGTGCCCTGACAAAGAGTCTGAACTATTTTTTATATTATTTTCTTTTCCTTGCATTGTTGCTTTTTTCGTAAACAAAAAGTCAGTTCGCTTCTAAGCCTCTGTGATCACATGAGACCAGAAAACAAAATACAACCCAGAACACCCAGTCAGCATCTGGCAAGTGGGAAAGGGAAAAAAAAAAAAATAAATAAAGGCCAATTGGTTAATGTTTCATCTTCCCGCTCCCCAAGCCATGTGGTAAAAGGGAAAAATTCCTGCAGAATCGAGTGGAATCCCAGCTAGTGAGGGTCGAGGCTAATTGTTTTTGCCCCGGGAATCCCTAGCTTGCAGTGGCTCTCCTGGGCCAGGTGGGACCAGCCAGACCAGGCCTGGGTTGTGCTGGGTGAGAAGATGAAAGAGCGAAGGGCCTCCCAGAACATGCCCTCGACTTCTGGACAAGTCTGTCCCTTCACCGGGACAAGACCCAATTGCTCGGAGAGGAGGCACAGACCCAGGAAAAATTTTCCAAGTCTGCCTGCCTCAAAAGGCATCTGCTTGTCAAGCGAGCAGCTCTCAGTGTTTAAGAGAAAACGTGCAAAAGAATTTCCCTTCATCATCTAGCTGCACTGCAGACAAGGGCAAACAAATGATGCACGCCATATGAAGTACTTACAGCTACTTTAAAAAAAAAAAGGACTCCTTAAGAAAACAGTCCAGGCGTTGAGAGTTGCTCTTTGAGCAGGTTTGGATGTTAGGGGGTGGAGGAGGGGAGAGAAAAGAAGTTAATCTGGGAGCAAATGCTTGAGCCCTTAATTAGAGGGGTGTAAGCGGGACAGAGAGAGGATGGCTGGTAACTTGTTAAAACAGTTTCCCCAGCACCAGCCAGAGGAAGGAAGGAAGGAAGGAAGGAAGCAAGAAGGAACAACTTCAAGAATTTTAATGGTTGTAATTAAGTACAGCAACTATGAATTGTTTAGGGGCTTAATTTAACTTTACCTAAGGAGGTTCCAAGTTGTGACTTGCTCGGTCCCCTGAACTTGGGTTATTTCTGTGGTCAGGGCAATTGAAACTTTTCAGGTGCCAGGGCACAGCAGTCAGCATTTTCCAGAAGAGTCCCAGGGCTGGCTGGCCTGGTCTCGTGTGGTCATGGGACAGGGTTGAGGATGGCACCAGAAAGTTGTGAGGGACATGCTGCTCTCTTCGGGCACGTACACGTGCACTCACAGAGATGTTGGAGAAGAGAGGAAAAGGAAGCACCCCGCAGCCAACTAAGATCTCTCTTTCCTTCCATAGATCTATCGGATTCCACATTGTCTTACACTGAAACCGAGGCCACCAACTCCCTCATCACTGCTCCGGGTGAATTCTCAGGTTGGCACTTTTGTCCTTTCGCGTTGCTGCCGGGTTCTACTGTGCAGAAGGGACAGTTTGGGGGAGTCTTGACAGAAGTCATTTAATTCCCCCACCTTTTCTTTTCCCTTTTGCTCCCATTCCCTGGATGGGAGGACTGCCTGAGTGTGCGTCGCTGTTGTTCTTGGGGTTAGGAACAGTTGGTATGAATGGTAACTTTTAATGTGCCTGTTTCTTAGCCTGCCTTTTAGCTGGTCGCCTCTCGTGGATCAAAGCCCAGCACCACACTCCAGCTCTCGTTTTAGCAAGGGCTCCTCTGCAACCAGCTGCCAAAAGGCAGCAAAATGGATGTGTTTGTGTACATTTTCATCTTCCTGTCCCTGATCTGGGGAAACACTGAAGTGAAGGGTCAGAAGAGGGGATGAAGAGTGAGTAGAAGGAGCTTGGGGGTGGGTGTGGTGGGCCAAGGGTTTGCCAAAGGCCAGAGGTTTGCATGTCTCTCTCTGCATGTTGACTGCTGGGTTAGGAAGTAAAGAAAACCCGGAATTGGGGCCTCCCACCCTCTACAATTAAGGGTTGGCCATTCACTCTTGTAGGAATGAATGGCTTTCTTTCCTTAAGAAATGAGAGGTTGAGCACCAAGCACGGTGGCTCGTTGCCTGTAAGCTTCAGCCTATGAAGTGACTGGGGCTAGGGATCACTGTTCGAGTCCCGCTTGGGGTAACACAGCGAGACCTAGTCCCAAAAAATAGCTGGTGTGGTGGCGCGTGCCTGAGGCTGGAGATTGCTTGAATCTGTGGTACCCCGGTCAACGTGAGTCTGTGGTTCCACGGGCAAAAATAGCGAGACCTAGTCTCAAAAAAAAAAAAAAAAAAAGAAATGAGAGGTTGAGCCAGGCACAGTGGCACATGCCTGTAATCCCAGCTACCTGAGAAGCTGAGACTGGGGATTGCTTGAGTCTGTGGTACCCTGGGCAACGAGAGGTTGGTGGTGATCTTGGGGGCGTGAGAAATAATGATGGGTGGGATGTGCTATGAGAACAGCTTGTGGTCCGGCTCTGTGCTGGCAGGGTATCAGCACCTCTGCTTCCTTGTGGGCATGGCTGACTTCCCATGTGAAGGCCTGTTTGTCTGTTGGCGCTTCCCTTTTCTCCTTCACACCCATATCTTAATAGCAGTAGCAACATGAGGAATCAGAGCAATTAGGTGCTCACAGTGCTCCACGTCCTGTGTTGGACCCAGTTACATGCACCATATCAGAATCCAGGCTGATAGCAGCAGATCCATTTTCCACTGTGACACTGTTCTCTCACTGCTCTGTTTCCCACTTTTTTGCAAGGCTGAACGCACCTTTGATAAGCCCTTCAAAAAGCGTTCCTGTCTGTCATCTGGTCATCTGGTGGTACTTTCCCCGGGACTCTGAGGGTGACAGGTTCTGGCTGCTTACCTCTGCTGGCCAGTCCTGGTGTTCAGGACCCTTCCCCATGCATTCTGCACCCACCACAGCCATGGGAGGCTACAGGAGGCCTGCTTCAGAGACAGAAACTGGAGTTGGAACAGAATGAGACTTGCCCATGCTCAGTGGGCAAGTGACCTGCTACTCAGGTCCCTCTCTTCTAGGTCCCCCTGTTAGCGCCTCCTTTTGGGCCACTTTGTGTTTTTCTCTGCCTTTTGGTCTTACTTGCTAACAGTCAAACCTTTCCCTGAAAGGCCTAACAGATGAGTGCAAGAAGCTGACATTAATCCATTCTGTGCCTATGTGGATGGAAGCCACCTAGGATTTTTGAAGCGAGAAGCTCAGATGTCTTTCTGAATGCCTGTGTTCCTGCCAACCCTTCGAGTATATTTAATATAGATGGAGTGCCCTGCATCAGCTGCATGGGTGGGTGACTTTCTGAATCCCCTTCTCTCCATTGTTAACAGTGGAAAGTTCCACTTGTGAAGGTACCTTCTAATTTCATGGGGTTTGAAGACATAGTCTCTTTTGATCTTGATCATCCCGGAGCAGACCTGGTGTGTGACTTAGGGAGGGGGAACAGACCCTGGAGCATTTGCAGTAGGTCCTCCCTCAATCTGGGAGGTCTCTGGAGACCCTGGGGCCATTAGCTGCTTTGAAGGCCCAGTGGTCTTCTGTTTGGGATTCCCTTCCAGGGGCCCAGAGTCTTAGTGACTGACTGGTGAGAAGGCCCTGATACTCTTTACTGTGAACAAGGACTGTATGGGTCTTAGGAAAATATTTGGCATGTGGTGGCTGAGAATTCTAATGAATGGAAGGAACTGGGGAGGACATTTGGGATTACTTAGGAGGGGGAGAATGCATGAGGTCTGGGGGGCTTTGATTTGAGCATTTCCCCTGTATTTTGCTGTAAGGATCTGATGACCAATAGGGATCTGAGCACCTGCCTCTTGGGAGCTCATAGGCGTAGGGCTTTGGTAGCTGTCAGGTCGCACAGGCCTAGGGAGGGAGGCCCTATGGGGTGAGGAAAAGACTTAGGAGTAACCAAAGTCATCCTGTCCTGCCAAGATGGAAATCAGGGAGGGGAAAAGACAGGTGGTAGGGTCAGAAAGATGAGGAGTAGAGAGTATTAGACCAAGGATGGGCATTTGACCTCTAAATACAGATAATACAATGGCAGACAGTGGTTGTCAGTAATTGACACTTTCTACTTGGCACATTACAAAGTACTGGTCCTTCACTGTCTCATTGACTCATAACCCAGTGAGATAGATAGGATTCTCTGATCTTTTTCAGAGGCTCATCTCTGGGCCAGCTCGCCAAACTCCTGGGCTCTAGTGGCAGGGTTGAGATGTGACTGGCCATTCTCCTTCTCTGAGGTACCACTTAGTGTGCCACAACAAGGGTATCCCTACCTGTTCCCTGAATCCACACCTGGTGTGGGCCAGAGCAAGGCAGGTAGGTATCAGAAGACACTCTGTCCTGATTTAAGATCCAGGGATGCCATGGGGGACTGGTAGGAGGCATGGGGCTCTGTGACATTGGCGTTTCCGCCACGCAGACCTTGCAGACATCCAGAAACTACACCAGCCATCTTCCTCCAGCCCCCTCTGCCTCCCTGCATCCTGAGGGGAAAGCCTAGCCCCTTTCAGTGTCTCAAGACTGGCCTTCTACTGGAGCCAGGTGTCTGCAGCTCCAGGACGGAGACTACCCTTGTTTGTCTCCCACAATGACAGTTCCAGTGCCCAGCCTGGAGCTGGCTATTTTTATCTAGCTCCAAGGGTTCTGCTTTATTTTCCTGTCCTACTGTTGAGGCCACTTTGGGGAATGGTAGGGATTCTGAGGCTCAGTCATACATGAGGCAGGCAAGGACATATGAGTGGGTGGGGTGGGGGGCAGCAGGTCAGGAGATTATCTTGTGTCAGTTCTCCACTGAATGGTTGACAGAACATCAGGTGAACATGCTCATCTGATCTCTGCATCAGCTCTGAATTTAGATACACGATGCCCACTACACAAATGAGAAAGCGGATGCTCAGATGGGGCATTTGACTTTACCAAGATCACTCCAGTGGGAGGGCTTCTCTTACAGTTAAAGACTGTTAAACCGAGTTTTCTGTGGGGTTGGGTCCCATTTGGAGCCTCTTCAGAACTTGATGCTTTTGTATCCTTATCTTGCTCAGAGCTTGCAATGCTGCCGCTTGATTAAAGCTCTCAGAAACCATCCTCTTTCCCTCTAACATTTTCTTCCTTTTCTTGTTCCCTTGATTTCTGTTTAGTTTGGGGAGAAGAGCAAAATTAGTTAAATTTATACGAAGGTATGAATGGCTGATAGTTGACCCTTTGGGGCAATTAAAGGCAGAGTATGCTAGCATTCAACAAAATGTCTGATGAAGGACCATATGGAAATGGCCATTCAGGGGGAGGGAGGTGTGTGGGGTGGTGTGGGGTGTGGGGGGAGGCAGGGCATCCTGGGTTCTAAGGCTAGAAGGATATAGACTATGCTGACACAGGAGGTTCTTGCTCCCTGGTAAGAGAAGGCGCAGTCAGGTCAGGCTAGGTGCTAGGCTCTCACTGAGTTCTGGACAATTTAAGGATACCCTGAAGTGGCAGGGTTGTCTTAGAAGCCAGGCCAACTTTAGTTCATACTGTGGGACTGGGGATAGAGCATTGCAATGGGCTTATTTAGGAATCAGTAACTCCCTTCTAGTATCTCCGTCTCATGCCTATTGGACCGTTTAAGTGTTCTGTTAAGCATGTGCCAGGTATGGTGTCAGTTGCCTGTCATGGGACTGCTCTGATTTTGGATGTGTATACCCATATCCTAGTCCTTGTAGCTGTTGGTTTCTTAAGAGCTGTGCCAATGGGGATGGGGAGATGACTTTGACCTTCATTTTATAGTGAAAACCTGGGGAAGGAAGGGAACCACGCAGGACCACATGGAGAGTCGGGACTCGACTGAATGTTTCCGTCACTAACTAGACTGTGCTCCTTGAGGGCACAGAACATTCTCTAGTTAACTGCATTCTGTCATTTAACAGCTTGGGAAGAGAGGTTCAGAGAAGTTAGAGTAGAGGCTGAAAGACACAGCATGCATCAGCAGCCAGAGTCATGCCACAGCCTAGGTGGGTCTGTGTCAGTTCTCTCCTTAGTGGTCCCTAAAGAGTTACTTTTGATGGACTTGGCTGTCTGCTACACATCATCCATGCCTACAGAAACCGGAAGAGGAGTATGTTGGTGCCGTATTGTTAGCTGCTGCTTCCTGACTCTAGGGCCCAGCTCTGCTGTCCTTGAATGCCCTCATGTGACACAGAGCCAGCAGCTCCACATTCTCAGGGGTGCTTGGTTTGGTTCAGGTCACTTCCCTGTGCTTAGCCCCCATAGCAAGGTGGGCTGAAACATGTGGATTCTGCACCCGTGGGCACAGGGTACATGTCCTGGACTGCTGTTTCCTAGCTATGCAGCTTTGGGGCACCAAAGACTCCCTGAAGGAAGTGACATCCAGATTGGGTTTTACAGGACACAATAGAGGTTTGCCAAAGAGACAAGGTTGGGGATACCTTCTGGTAGAAGGAGTTGCAGGTGCGAAGGCTTGGGGTTGTGAAATGATCCGATGTTGAGAAACCAAAGGTATATAGAGGACTGGAAAGCAAGCACAAGCATTGGTGGGAGATGAGGCAGGGGAGGCCAGGTCCTGGGCCAACACTTTTTAAAAAAAATCCTAGTGCTGCAATTTACAGAACACGCAGCTACGTGGCCATTTCAGTGAATTTTCACACTTGGTATGGCAGGATCTTGGTGACATGACTGTCACCCAGGTCATGTTATGTGATGTGGTGGTGTGCAATCTTCTCTGGTGCCCCATGGTCTGGGGGTGTTGAAGGAGAGTTCTAGAAGAGACAGTGAGATGGCAGGAGGACAAGAGATGAAATTTTAGTTGAAAAGAGGCCTTCAATTAGCTTTGGAGAGGAGGAAGGTTGTTTTCCTGGACCTGGGGGTGGATGGTGCCCTCACACTATTGGACTTGAACCTAGATTGATCCCCAAGGGTCTGGTCCCCAAGAGTAGTCCCTTGGTATGACCTGTGCCTGCTGAGCCAACCCCAGAGTCAGGTTCCAGTCTGGAGACTGAGAACAGATTGTGGCCTCATGTTGAACTCCCAGACCAGCACCAGATTGCCATTCCCAATTGTCCTAGCCTCCTTGCTTCTTCTTCTGGGGTGGATGAGAAGGAACACTCAATTCCACTTCCAAAATCAGTATTTGAAATTTGTCATGTATTTCTTTAGCTTTGCCCAAACAAGGGGGGAGGGAAGGACACAAAAGCCTACTTCCCTCCTTAAAACTCACAAAGGGACCCATTTTTCCTGGGCTAATTAGTTGGTTGAGGCTGGAGTGGAGGTGGTCAAGGGCAGAAGCAGGAGTGACTCAGGTGACTCCTGGGAGAAATCCTGGAAAGACCCAGGAAATCCTGGGCGGACTAGGTGGTAGTTAAGGGGATCTGACCAGTGAGTTTACTACAAGCATTGTGGGGTGGAAAGCAGTGCCCCAGAGTAGGTTCTGCATTTGACTTTGCCCTTTACCACTGTGCAATTTTAGGCAGATTTCTCACTTATTTCATTCAGTTGTATGTTGGGACCAATGAACCACTAATACTAATTTGTTCAAGGTGGAGAGTCACAGCTTCTGGACCTTGAGGGGTTTGCACAGGGAGCTGGGATTTCTGGCCTACAGCATTTCAGTTACTCATCCTTGTGCTGGAACAAGGCCATTTAGAGGGGAGTTTGGTTGTAGAGGGGAATTTGGTGTCCTGCATACACATAATGTGCGCACGCACACATACACACACACACACACACACACACACACACACACACACACACACACCCCTCATCCCGGAGCTGGAACAAGGCCATGTAGAAGGGAGTTTGGTGTCCTGCATACATACACAGACCCACCCACCCCATCCCGGAACACTAAAACCATGTAGAGGGGAGTTTGGTGTCCTGCACACACAC
>PVHY01025981.1:0-17777 GCA_004024945.1 Uropsilus gracilis
ACCACCATCCTCAGCCTTTTTTAACCAAAATATCAAACCAAGACTATCAGTGCAGTGCAGACTAATTTATTTCTAACAAAGTGATTTCTAATTATCCTAATAACTACAAAAGAAACATGTAAGACTCAGAATACTTCAACATTGTCCAAAACCTTTCCCAGTATTGTCCAAAGTCCTTTCCCAGATTGCCCCAAATATCAGTCTCTCAGTCCTAATCGTCTCACCAATGTCCAGTCAGAGTCCATCTCTAGACGCTTGAAGACATGTTCCTTTGAATGCTCCTCGTTGTCTTCCATGCTGTCTTCTCCTTGTCACCTTCAGGTAGCAGGAACTCCATGGTGTCGAACCAGCAAAGTTCACTTTCTTCTCAGGCCTAACTTTTGCACAGCCTCTTTCAGACACAAATCAAACTCAGCAAAGCAAACTCCAACACGGAGTTCAAATCTGCAAACTCCTTAACTGCATTCAGTACACATGCTGCCAGCCTGGGCCAGCCGAGGGTTGCAGGCTCTCGGTGGCCACATGGCCAAGCTCACATGGCTCACATCTTTACAAGATGGCTGATTCCCATCTCTCCTCTCTATCCTCTCTCCATATTGGAATCCCAATCGAATTAAATCGAATCCTTCTCTTTGTTTGCACACCCTTAATATACCCTGATTTCCCGCCTTCCAGGAAATCTGTTACACTTCTTTCTTCCCCCTGCATCCCCCTGAAGGGAAATTCCAGCTAAGGTCATTCTCCCATTTTAACATTACCTGTCCTTGAAACCTGCAATCTTAAACAGGAGACAGTGGGGGGGGGGGACACACCCTATCAACTCTGACACTGGGACCCCAGTAAGGGCAGTATTGCAATTTAGGCATTGATGCCATTAGCTGTGTCTGAAGGTGTTAACACAGAGGTAAAGATGGCCTAAACAGGAAAAGGGTACTGCAGGTAAACAGAATAAGGGTACTTTTACTTTGTTGCAAAACCCAGGTAGGGAAGAGAAAATGTATCAACAAAAGGGTGTGGAGAGAGAAATTGGAGCCTTTGGCTTTTAGGGAAAAAAAAGAGATGAATGGAGCAAAGACCAGAGACAGAGAACTTTTGGGGAGAGGAGAGACAAGAATGGCAGGCGGGTAAAGAGTAGCCCAAGTGACCAAGCTGGGCAGAAACCCCCTGGGAAAGTGAGCTGATGGTAGCAAGGAGCCATGGTGGCCAGCAGAAGAGTAGCTGATGTGGTGAGTGTGGCATGGCAGCAAGGTGACATAGTGAGCTGGTACCTGGAGATGGCCAAGGATTTGGAAAGCTGATTTGTGCATCAGCATTTGAAGAAGTTTGAAGCAGCTTGGAACACTGGAGAGAGGAAGCAAAGACAAGACAACAGAGAAAGACTGGAACTTTGCAGGTTTGGAGGAGCAAAGGGACACCATCATGGACATGTGTATTTGGGACTGAGAATGGGAACTGGGCTAAGAATGACTGGCCACTTGTAGCTTTAAGGACTTTTTGTTTTCCCTGTTAATATTCCTTTGTAAATAAAATCCCTTGTTAAACTGCAGTTTGAGTAGCAACTGCTGTGTGCGGGTGATGTGGACCTGTGGCTTACTGGCTTTTGCTCCTTTTGACAGCTCCGCACTTGAGAGCTGTTACATTAAATGCCAGAGTGGTCTGCTGCCCTACAGCTTGGGAAGATTGCCCAGCTATATCCAGCTAGCCTGCATCTCAGCTGACCCTGCCATGATCTTCAAGAGTCACAAGCCCAAGTTTTGGTGGTGGTTTATATTTCTAATGTCGGTGGGTTTTACTGAACAGTAAGATAAACATGAACAAATCATAAGCATGCAGGTCATTGAATTTTCATAGTGAACACACTTCACAGTACTGAAATTGGGTGCAAAAGGGGCAGACCAACCAACCCAACAGACAGACCAACCAACAGACACACCAACACACTTCATAGTACTGAAATTGAGTGCAAAAGGGGCAGACCAACCAAGCCACCGGAAAAACAGCACTTTTAAAATGCGGCTTCTACCACTGAGGTTCCCTCAAGTTCATACCACCCAAGCATAGCAGTTGCCAGTCAAATGCAATTTAACAACAGGGTTTTATTTACAAGGAAAATTAACAGGGAAAACAAAAAGTCCTTAAAGCCACAAGTGGCCAGTTATCTTACGCCAGTCACCATTTTTAGTCCCAAAGACACATGTCCATGATGATGTATCCCTTTGCCCCACCAAACCTGAGGCGGCACTCTGCAAAGTCCAGTCTTTCTCCAGTATCTTCTCTTTGTCTTTTTTCTTTTCAGTGTTCTGAGGTGCTCCGCTTCTCCAAGGCTCTTCACACTTATCCAGCAGATGCTGATGCAAAGTCAGCTTTCCAAACATGCCACCTTGCTGCAGCTCTGTGCTTCCTTTACCTGGCCTGCCATTCTGGCATCCGACTCCTCGCTGGCTACTTCTCTGCTGGTCACTCGCCCACCATGGCTCCTTGCCACCACCAGCTCACTCTTCCAGGGGGCTTCCCCTGGCCAGGCCACATAGGCCTGTTGTTAGTCCACTATGCTCATCTCTCCTCTCTGCTCTGTCACTCCTCTTTTTTATATTCCTCTCATGCTTCCCACTTTCTCTTGTGGGTCTTTCTGTCAAAGCCTGCCCACCAGGGTAGTATGGCACCCTACCTTGTATCAGTACCCTGTATCAGTACTAGCATCACTACTCTGTATCAGTATCAGCATCTAGATGATGAAGTGCTGTGTTACCAGAATTCTTAGAACTCCTTCATGTTTTCCTTCCAATAGCCAAACCCCCCAAAGCTAATCAATTTTGGTGCTAACCTCATAAATTAGTGTTATCCAATTTGAGTTTTATAGAAATGATTATCATTTTAGTATGTACTTTGTTATGTTTAGTTGTTCAACATTTTGACAGTGAAATTCATCTATGCTGCTGTATGTAGTGGTACTTGGTTCTCATATTACTGTATTTCCTTAGGTGAATATTGTTACAAAAACGAGGTGGCTGTGGAAAATGCTGCTGTGAAAATTCTTGAGCATGTCTTTTTGAGAGTATGTGTACACATTCCTGTTACTAGGAATGGAATTCCTAGGTCATAAGCATATGGTGAGCTCTAATAGACATTGCTATTCCAAAAGTATCTACATCAGTTTACAACCCTACTTCCAATTACAATTGTTGCTTTGCATCCTTATCAGCACTTACGTGTCTTTTTTCATTTTATCCATTCTGTAGTAGTATCCATTCTGTGCAGTAGTATCTAGTATTAATCTGCATTTCCATGATAATTCATGAGGTTGAGCATTTTTTCGTGTGCTGATTGACATCAGGAAAACTTTTAATAAAGTGCCTTCAAAATCTCTACCTTTTTTTTTTTTTTTTTTTTTTTTTGAGAATAGGTCTCGCTTTTTTGCCTGTGGAACCGCAGGTTCATGTTGCCCGGGGTACTAGACTCAAGCGATCCCCAGCCTCAGCTTCCCAGGTAGCTGGGATTACAGGCGTGTGCCACCATGCCCACCTATATTTTTTTGGAACTAGGTCTCGCTATGTGCCCCCAATGGGACTCAGACCACTATCTCTAGCCCAGGCCTCAGCTTCCTAGGCTGCCGCTTACAGCATGTGCCACCATGCCCGGTCTCTACCCATTTTTTGATTGGGTTATATGTTTTTTTTTCTTAACTAATGTGTAGTTCTTTGTTTATTCTTGTTATGAGTCCTTTGTCAGGTGTAGGTTTTGTAAATATCTACTCCTATTCTGTATCTTGTCTTTTATTTTTATTATTCTTTTTAATTTCATTATTTTTTAAAATTTTATTTTGTGATTATTGTACAATATTGGTCATGTTTGCATGGTTGTGTTGTACCCCTTATTTCCTACCCCATTCCCTCTTTCCCTCTCCCTCCCTCCCCCTCTCCCCCCCAACTCCAACTCCACTTGCTGCAAGTTCTTGGTCTGTGTTTGGCCTGCTGGTCTTTTCTTTTTCTAGAACTGTCCTTTTTTCCTGAGTGCAGACTTGCACTCCTGGACAGCAACAGATGAGGCTACTCAGATCTCCTGAGCCAAACAGTCAGGCGGAGAAAGTTGGGAACTTCTTGTTGGGTAGTGTATCTTGTCTTTTAATGGTACTTTTTCATGAATGGAAATCCATAGTTCACCATTTTGTTTCATCAGTGTTTTTTTTTTTTTTTTTGTGTGTGTGTGTGTGTGTGTGTTTCCTGTTTAAGAAAACTTTATCATTCCCAAGATAATACACATGGTGGGGGGGAGTTGGTCCTGAGAACTGTATTATTTTTCTTTTCATATTTAAATCTATAATCTTGCTGAAAATGATTTTTGGTTGTGTGAATTGGGAATCAAGAATTATTTTTATATGGATATCTAATTGACCCATCTTATGGAAAAAAAAACCATCCTTTCTCCCACCGCATTGCAGTATCATATCAATCAAGTAACCTGCATGTGGGTTTACTTCTGGACTCTCTCATCTGTCCTATTTTTCCATTTGTATAGTCTTTTGTCAGTTCTATACTATCTTAAAAACTGTAGCCATGTAGTATCTAGTAGTGTAAGTCCTCCAGCATATAGTAATTCTTAGGGTACACTCCCCTACACATCACTGATTTGAATTCTTGTCCTTGAAGAAAGGGTGCTCAGAAAATTGCATATCTAATCACATGATGGGGTTAAATAGTGGACAGTAGTATGGCTAGGGATCAGCTGTAGAGAGTAAATCTTTTATTCCCCTAATTGGGACTTCCATAGAGTTAATGGAACCTAGAGTTTCAAGCCAGCCTTCCTTATTAGAATCCTTTTGTAACTCTTCTTCCTCTCTGAATGCTAGCCAATTTCCTGTACTATACTGCTTCAGGCCATACTATACTTACAGATTTCTAGAAACTCTGACTGACTTAACTTCCCTTGTGCTATCTTCTTCCATCCAATTTTGTCTCTAAAGGGGACTGGAAAATCTAAAACTAGTATTGACTGGGAGGAATATTTGTTGCAGATGCATCCTCCTCCTTCCTGCCCCAACTTTTAACATCAGTGGACAAACAGGTCTGTCATTCTCCTTAGAAAGTAATTGGAACTATGCACAGCCCATTAATAAACTCTGGATCACTCACTAGTGGCTAAAATTGTCTTTGACAGATATAAGAGGTTTGGGGAGAGTAAAGAGGACTTTACTAAGAAAACAAAGAGAAGATTGCACTACTGAAGGCATATTCAGCAGAGAATAAAACTAAATTGAACAATTTGGTTTAGTGTAAAGTATGTCAACAATAAAAGACATTAGTGTTTATTGTTAAACATGCCACTAGCACTGGATATTAATTAGGCCCAGCACTTTTTATTTCTGTAGCTTTTTTTTTAAGATAAAAAACTGTTTTTGAAAGAACAAACAAAAAGAAATCAGGTCTTTAAAAACAACAGGTACAAGAACTAATGTTTACATGCCCTGGAATCAATCCCTTTATCAAAACTTCCACCTAAAGATACGAGTCTTAGGAGTCAATTGGAAATAGCGTAAACTGAATTAAATGATTTGGTACCAAAGGACTGCTGCTAAGTCTGTTATATTTTAAGTTCAAAGTGTGTGGATGATCTGACAAGTTATCTATAAATAGTGGGCAAAATTGACGAGTTCCTGATCCAGTGGGTAGCTCTGTTTTCATTAGGAAAGTTGATAAAGTGAAAGTTTAAAGTATGAAACTAGGTGACCCGGAAGTTGTGCATGCGACCTTGCTTTTCCTCTCCCACAATATCTCGCGCCCTTCCTTTTGCGTTCGGTCCAGGCATAATGGCTCCCGCAAAGAAGAGTGGCGAGAAGAAAGGTTGTTCTGCCATCAACAGGGTAGTTACCAGAGAACACACCATCAACATCCACAAGCACATCCATGGAGTTAACTTCAAGAAGCGTGCCCCTCTCGCACTATTGAAAGAGATCCGGAAATTTGTAATGAGAGAAATGGTCGCTCCTGATGTAAGCAATGACACCAGGCTCAACAAAGCTGTCTAGGCCACAGGAATAAGAAATATTCCATACCGTATCCGTGTACGGTTGTCCAGAAAACGTAATGAAGATGAGGATTCATCAGACTGTATACATTGATGACCTATGTATCTATCACAACTTTCAAAAATATACAGTCAATGTGGATGAGAATTAACCACTGATTATCAAATAGAGTTATAAACTTTAAAAAAAAGTATGAAAGCTTTTATAACTATCTTTGCACTAAGAGATCCCCTCCCAGCTCACATTCTGGGAAGAAGAAAGTAGATTCTTAAAACAGCCTTTGTTTTTAAATTGTGTTGTACAGTGCTTTGAATTCAAAATTAAGAGGCAATAAACTTTGTCCTTCATTTTCTGCCCCATTACTAGCAATTTTTCCTCTTTTTCTTAAAAATGTGTATTTTTATTGATTTTAAAAAGTAACACCTGATTCTTGGATATGATACCAAAAGCACCAAGGTAACAAAAGAAAAAATAAGTTGGATTCCATCAAAGTTAAAAATTTGCCCTCATCAAAAGACATAAGAGATTGAAAATAAGAGTTTACAGTGGGAGAAAATAATTGCAAATCATATATCTGTTAAGGGGTTAGCACTGACAATTTTTAAAGAATTCATGCAACCCAACAATAATTTTTTAAGACTCCAATTCAAAAATGAGAAAGAACTTGAATTAGACATTTGCCAAAGATATTCAAATAGCCAAAAGGCATATACAAAGATGCTCACAATGAAATACCCTTCCGCACCCTACTAGAATGGCTATTTTCAGAAAAGTGGAAACTAGCAAGTGTTGGAGATGTGGAGAAATTAGGCCCCTTCTAGATTATAGGTTGCATCAATTATAGGTTTAATGTTGCATTCTTTATGTAAAATATTTTGATTCTCAAAAAGTTAAACATGGACTGAACACATGAGGTAACAGTTCTGTTTCTAGGTATACACTACAAATATTTGAAAACAGGTGTTCAAATAAAACTTGTACACAATTATTCATAGCAGAATTAGTCACAATTACCAAAAAAGTGGAAATAGCCCAGTGACCAACAAGAGATGAATAGATTGAAAGTGTGTTTATCTTACAATAAAATAGAAAACAATGGAAAAGGAATGACGTTCTGATACTTGCTACCTTGAGGATAAGTCTTGGAAATAGCCAAGTGAGGACAAGAAAGCAAGTATTGTATTAGTTCACTTACATGAGCTCTCTAGAACAGGCAAATTTATAGAAACAAAGTAGAAAGAGTTACTAGGACCTTGGGGCAAGGGCAAGTTAGGAGCTAATGCCTATTGATTGCAGAATTTCTGTTTTAGGCGATTTTTTTTTAAAGTGTGGTTGTGGGGGGGGGAGTAACTTTTAATTTTAAAATATTTTTATTTTGTAATTATTATATAGCATCGGTCATGTTTGCATGCTTGTATAATGCCCCTCATACCCCCACCATACCCCCCTTTTCTCTCCTTTCCCCCTCTGGTCACTCCAACTCCTTGCTACAAGCTGTTAGTCTTTGTTTGGCCCATGGGACTTAACTTTTTTTTGTTTTCAAGCTATGTCCTTTTTTCCCTCTGGGTGCGGGCTTGCATTCCCTGTACAGCAATGGAGGCCCCTTGGAGAGATGAGGCAGACAGCCAGGCCAAGCACACTGGGAACTTGTAGGGCAGATGTGGTGCGTTTCTCCAGAATCGTTTCTAGCATCTGTCACCTGTTGTTGGTTCTGTCTTCTGGGTTTGGGAAGTTAACTCCCAGCTGAAAGAGGTGAGATGTTTGCTGCTGGGGCAGACTTCCTCTCCCTTGTCAGCAGTTCTGCCGGGGGGGGGGAGTAACTTTTTATTGTTGAAAAATTTTAAAACAAAAGAAATCATAGATCACTAAGAAGAAAATCATAAGACACCAGAGAACCACTGTAATGATTTTGTTAAACATACATTTTTATTTTAAATAATTTGGAACCCTTCTCTGTATCTTTTTTGTTTATAGAGGAATATATTGAAAAATTTCCTGTAACACTCTATGTTCTCAGGTAACATTTAAGTATAAACATACTCTGTTAAGAGGAAGAAAGATACTTACTGTATCTGATAGTTAACCTAGTTACACCTTTTTCAAAGTACTATGCTAAAGAATTTCTGAAATTTCCCAGCTCTTTAACAATTAAGCTTTCATCATTAATAAACTACTAGTCACAAAGGAAACTCATGTTCATAATGGCCTTGCAGCTTTGGATTTTTGAGTTTCTAGCCCCACACCCCCCCCCCGTTTTTTTTTTTTTCACTTTTTCTGTTTCTATTCTTTTTCCTTTACACTAGCATTTTTCTGTGTCTAGCCTCTTCTACTCTTTGTGTCTTTCCCTTTGCAGCCAATATACAGCTTTATTGCTGCATTTGTTTCTTTTCTGGTAGAGAGGTCAATAACATAAAACCAATAACCTGCTTCTCCGTCAAAAATAAACCTACAAGTATTGATGTTTTCACTCTTGTTCACAGTTTTATTCTCAAGTGCAGTACATGGACTATTTAATGTTTTACATTTGGAAATGCAAGCTGTGTGTCCTCATTTGGGAGAAATTAAGGATTTAGTACAGAGACTGATTTGGATTTAGATCCTGTTCTTGCATTTTATTTAGCTGTGTAATATTGCAACAGATTATTCTAGATTACATTTCTGTATCTGTAAAATGGGGGCAATAATACTTTGCGAGTTATTGCGAGGATTAAATATATATGACTCTTAAGCACAATAAATGGCAACTACAATCTTCAAAGCCAACAAGGATAGCTTCCCAGAAATGTTGCACACCTATATACTCCTGCTCCCAAATTAAGAGAGCAGCAAAGAATTTAACCCATTGTGGTATCTGGCACTAGCATCTTTGTTTTTTATATCATTAAGAGTCGGGGAGCCTCCTCTATAATTTTAGTTGGAGTATATTGGAATCTAAATCTTGAGTAGGCAGAGTAGTGTATAATATGCTGCTTGTAGTTCTTCTCATAAGTGCAAGAGGAAGAATGAATATTGCAAAATCTACAATAAATTCTTTTAGTAAAATAAATAAAAGGATTTGAACTTACTTCAGCTTTAGTTAATTTCAGGCTTTTGCTTTGGAATGTGGACCCAGTGAAATAAAAAGTATTTAGTGAATTTGACTTTACATGAATTTTGAAAAAAGTAGAACTGTTGTAAATTTAAAAGGAGCACCATAAATTATGAGAATGAGTTTAGTTGTACTTACAATTTAAAAATGTTTTAGTTACACTACAAATTAAAACCATAAAGTCATTATTGCTGTGCAGAATGTTGTCAGGCTTAATAACACTCCTCTGAATCCGCACATAAACACATACATGACCATCCATATACATACCCCTTCTGCTGGAAATTTACTGTACCACATTGGGCTGAGAATCAGAAAGTAGCAGAATAAGAAGTTCAGGAGTTCCTACTTGGCTAGCAACTCACTGATCAAAGACAAGATGTGGTGCCTATCTAAATCCTTCCTGATGAGTCAAACCAATAATGGGGTTTTTGTTCCATTCAATTTTTATTCTTTATTTTCATTTATTTATTTTGTTTTGTTTTGTTTTGTTTGAGACTAGATCTCGGTGTTTTTGCCTGTGGAACCACAGGCTCACGTTGCCCAGGGTACCACAAACTCAAGCAGTCCCCAGCCTCAGCTTCCCAGGTAGCTGGGGTTACAGGCGTGTGCCACCATGCCCAGCTATTTTCTGGGACTAGGTCTCACTATGTTGCCCCGAGCGGGACTCAAACCACGATCTGTAGTCCCAGCCACTTCATAGGCTGAAGTTTACAGACACGTGCCACCGTGCCCAGCTTAAATATATTATTTATTTGTTTGTTTATTTATTTATTTATTTGTTTATTTTTGAGACTAGGTCTAGGTCTTGCTATTTATTTATTTATTTTTGAGACTAGGTCTTGCTATTTATTTATTTGTTTGTTTGTTTATTTATTTTTTGAGACTAGGTCTTGCTATTTTTGCCCGTGGAACTGCAGGCTCTCGTTGCCTGGGGTACCACAGACTCAAGCAATCCCCAGCCTCAGCTTCCCAGGTAGCTGGGATTACGGGCGCGCGCCACCACGCCCAGCTATTTTTTTGGAACTAGGTGTCGCTTCGGGTCCCATGCGGGACTCGAACCGCAATCCCTAGCCCCTGCCGCTTCATAGGCTTAAGCTTACAGGCATGAGCCACAGTGCCCGGCCTCAGCTTAATATTTTTAAAAGGAAGAAAGACATGTAGATATTGTCTCTTCTAATACATCATCTGAGTTTGGAGGAGGTGGGAATTACTTTTGTATACATAGAGAGCACCACCCTCAAATGGATGCAAAAAGATAAAATATAAACTAAGTCATCCTCTCTCCACTAGCCTCCCTATCCTGAAAACAACTACAGTCAAAGTATAGTTATTAATGTCTTTTAAACCAGACCATTTATCTAGAAATAGGATAGAAAGTGTGGTAGGTTCAGGAATGAATACCTTTTGGACTGTCAGATAAGAAATTTGGTAAAGTAAATCATTCATTTCTAAATCAAGTAAATTCAATCACAGTAGACAATAAAATGTGTCCAGAAGTCTTGGGGTTTAGGGAAGGACTAAAGCTGGATTAAGGTAAGAGGAGGTACAGAAAATCTGTAGGCAATAGTAACCGGGCAGGACAACCAGTGAATCAGAAGTGTGTTAAAGGGGAAAAGGATCCCCTCTACACAACTTCACTCACTTTTTTTTTTTTTTTTGAGACTAGGTCTCGCTATTTTTGCCCGTGGAACCGCAGGCTCACGCTGCCCGGGGTACCACAGATTCAAGCAACCCCCAGCCTGAGTTTCCCAGGTAGCTGGGATTACAGGCACACACCACCACGCCCAGCTATTTTTTTGGAACTAGGTTTCGCTACGGGCCCCAGGCGGGACTCGAACCGCGATCCCTAGCCCTGGCCTCTATCATAGGCTGAAGCTTACAGGCACGAGCCACCGTGCCCAGCCTTCACTGACTTGTCTTTAGCATCTAAAACTGAAAATAGGAAGAGAGGGGCGTGGCTGGAGGGGGCTCAGCATAGCCAGAAAGAATGTTACACAGACTGTTGAAAAAGGAAGCTAGGAATTTAAAGAGAAACCTTGAAGTTTACATCTCTACTTAAGACTAAGAATAACTAACAATACATCATTTAGCATGCAGTATGTGTTTTGGGCAGTAAGGGCAAAATCCATTGTTAGTTCTTAAAACTAATAGTAAAAATTAAATGATTCTATTGCATAGTGTCCAATAAGACCAATTTGGCAGTCCAGAAACAACCCTAATTAATAAGAGTAAACCAATGGAAATGGGATGAATTTTTTAGTAATAAGGGTTAGGGAAACACTCTATAAGGGAAAAAAATTGAGATTGTCTCAAACTATCTAAATTTATATAAATGTATATATTAGCAAATCATACTTTACATATCTTACAAGTTTGTTAATTATACTTGAAATTTATATCAGTCTTTATTAAAGAACTCTGTTTAACTTTTGTAGTCATCCATTTAAATAAGTAATTATCCACATTTTCTAAATGAGAAAAGGAAGACTATCTTTTTTTTTTTTTTCTTTTTTTTTTTAAGACTAGGTCTCACTATTTTTGCCCGTGGAACCCCAGGCTCTCGTTGCCCGGGGTACCATGGACTCAAGCAATCCCCAGTCTCAGCTTCCCAGGTAGCTGGGATTACAGGCGTGCACCACCACGCCCAGCTATTTTTTTGGAACTAGGTCTCGCTACGGGCCCCAGGCGGGACTCGAACCGCGATCCCTAGCCCCGGCCGCTTCATAGGCTGAAGCTTACAAGCACGAGCCACCGTGCCCAGCAGAAGAGGAAGACTATCTAACCATAAAAATAATAGAAGAAATCACAAGGGGAAAAGATAGATGAATTTCAGCAGAAATATACACTTTTTTAATTTAATAATTTAAGGCCGGGCACGGTGGCTCGTGCCTATAAGCTTTAGCCTATGAAGCGGCCGGGGCTAGGGATCGTGGTTCGAGTCCCACCTGGGGCCCGTAGTAAGACCTAGTTCCAAAAAAATAGCTGGGCGTGGTGGTGCGTGCCTGTAATCCCAGCTACCTGGGAAGCTGAGGCTGGGGATTGCTTGAGTCTGTGGTACCCTGGGCAACGAGAGCCTGCGGTTCCACGGGCAAAAATAACAAGACCTAGTCTCTAAAAAATTTTTGTGGGAAGAAAACAAGTTACATAGATAGGTATATATATTACGATACCATAATTACAAAATTATAACCATGCAAATTAATATTATTTATTGATGTGTGATTTAAAAGTTTTAAATACCACTAGCATGGCAAACATCAGATCCAGTGTACTAATTATTATTTCTGGGAATGTATAATGGGCAATAGGATAGAAGAGATATCCACAGAGAATGTCAACTATCTCTGTGATGGTTGTTCTTTTTTTTTTTTTTTAATTTAAAAAAAATTTTAATTTGCATATATACGTGTATTTATATTTATATTACATTATTGCATTATTGTGTACCGGGGGGCTTTCCCACTTCACAGAATACCTGTTAACCATCCTGATCTTTTGTGCTCTTCACACACACACACCACACACACACACACACACACCCGCCTTCTCCCTCCTCCTCTCTCACTCCATTGTTCAGTCCCATTGGTTGGTTTTATTTTTTCTTATTCGTGTTTGTTTTTCCCTATATCCGTCATATAAGTGAGACCATCCTGTATTTCTCTTCTTTTTGTTTTTCTCTTATTTCTGCTAATATGAGTCCTTCTAGTTCCAGCCAGAAATAATCACTTTTAATAGGTCAAAGCGTATCTTAACTTTGCCTTAAAGCTAGACCTGTTCACTTTCAGATGGGCTGGGATGAAATTTATACCCTACCACTTTGTTGCCATGTAATGACAAATATGCAACTTTGTTTTCTAATTTTTGTGTTTTTTTTCACATCTGCTTTGCATATGGAATCTAATTTTCAGGAAATACAATTGAGATATCTTCAAATATATGTACATAACTTTAACACCAAATAACATGTTAAGAATCCTTTAAACAAACTCCTCCCACCCCCAAAAGATACGATCAGCATCTGCCATGTGAGAGCTTGAAAGAGTGCTTTTGACTGAATAATAGAGCTCACTTCATTTTCAACTCTTCATGAAAGGATGATTGTGGATGAAGCATCTGAGTAGATCACAACAACTCTTTTCAACCTAGTTACTTTTAAGTAGAAAACTAGGTAATTGTATTCAGTATCTGCTGTTAGAGTGGTTAGTTAGATGCAGTGAACCATTGCTCGACTTTTGTTTGGTGTAGGGATTCCAAACCAGATCATCACTAGCACTGGTGGAAGGGAAAGTGTGACTGGAACTGTAAAGAAGAACTGTACAAGGACAAAGCACCCTGGACACAGGCAAGGATGTAAGAACTTGAAGATTTGGAAACTGCTCCAGCAGTGCTAGCTGATGGAGAGAGGCTGGATTAGAAGTTTGTCACAAGTGTCCACCAGATGCTGACGCTGTAGTTTTCTGCATGCTCCTCTCCTGGAGAGGAGGAAGAGGTGGTTTTGTTTCCACTCACTGTATGTGTTAGCTCTCTCACCTTGCTATCTCATTAACCACTGCCATCACCCATGCAGAGCTTTTTGTGTACTAGGAATTCAACAGTTAATCAAGAAATTTCTTAAGAAAAAAACAAGAAACATAACATCTGTTATTTTATACTGTCTAAGATATTACAGGTCTTGTGTGGAAAGGGCACTGCAACTGTTCTACATAGGCACCCTTTTGATCCAGACGCCTGATAGAATAATCTTGGGTAACTAATAGAAAACTGTCCCAACAATAATTCTATTAAAGCCAATCTTTAAATTTTATTTCTTATCTTTAAAGAACCCCTTATTCTTTAGATGGGTTAGACTATTCATTATCTGTCATACGCATTCTATCTTTCGGCTTAGTGGTAAGCATTTCTGCTGATAGCATTTTCTGCTTTATGTTAAATTGTGTCCTCTTTACTTCATTCTAGATTAGAAGCTTCCTGGAAGCAGAAACTGAAGTTTATTTGACCCTACTCCTTTACCCCAAACACCCACAAACAGGGACATTGCTTTCAATTAGTAGCTCTTTGTGGGTTGTGTGAGAAACCATAGGGGGTTTGAGTTTGTAATTTTAACTTTTTTACAATGCCCAGGATTTCCCGTGTTCCAAAACTAAGAGCCTTAAAAGGTAATAAAATTAAAAGAGAAATCATCAAATTGCTCATGAGTCATAAATTACCTCTTACTCTTTATAACACTGAAGGAAACTTGAATTAAGACACTATGGTTGCTGCAGCTCCATCTAGAGAAAAGTCTAGACATGTTTAAAATGTTATTTTACAGTTTCATCGTATCATTCTTCTATATCTAGATGTCATAGCCTTTCTGTAACTGAAAGTGGGTATAAAGAAGTAGGCGACCAAAGAAAGGCTTTTCAACTTTGACTTTAACTGAATACATATAGGCCTGCTTCCCTCTCCGCAGCAGGCTACAAGCAGTTCCTTTGCAATTACCTTTAACCTTAACTGGATACACCTATCTGCCTGCTTCTCTCTGCAAGAAGCAGGCTACAGTTAATTAGCATTTACACTGATCACCTTTACCATTGATATGCAAAAGCCAGCCAACTGCTTCTCTCTGCTTTCAGCTCCAAAAACTGCAGAAAAAAGACTTAAAAACACAGTTTAAACTCTACACTTGTGGGTTCTTTCCACCATCCCCAGCCTTCTCAGCCGAAATACCAAACCAATGCAAGACTATCAGTGCAGACTAATTTATTTCTAACAAAGTGATTTCTAATTATCCTAATAACTACACAAGAAACATGTACGGAAAACTCTGATTACTTTGACATTGTCCAAAACCTTTCTCAGCATTGTCCAAAGTCCTTTCCCAGATTGCCCAGAAATCCTCAGTCTCTCAGTCCTGATCATCTCACCAAAATCAGCCAGTCAGAGTTCCTCTCCAGACGCTTGAAGACTTCTTTCTTTGGGGCACTCCTTTGGCGTGCTCCTTATCTTCTATGCTGCCTTGTCATCTTCAGGTAGCAGGAACTTCATGATACCGGACCGAGCCAAGTTCACTTTCTTTTCAGGCCTGTCTTGCACAGCCTCCACGGCCTCTCGCAAACCCAAGTTAAACTCAGCAAAACAAACTCCAACCGGAAGTTCAAATCTGCAAACTCCTTAACTGCATTCAGCACACATGCTGCCAGCCTGGGCCAGCCAAAGGCTATAGGCCCCCAGGCCTGGCCATGTCCACATGGCTCACATCTTTACAAGATGGTCGATTTCCATCTCTCGTCCATTGAACCTCTCTATCCGATCTCCATATTGCCTCTGAATCAGAATCAGAATCCCGAATCCCAATCTTTGTTTGCACAAATTGTTTGCACCCTTTATATACCCTGATTTCCTGCCTTCCAGGAAACCTGTTTCACCTTGACCATTTCACTTCTTTCTCCCCCTGCCTCTCCCTGAAGGGAAATTCCAACTAAGGTCATTCTCACATTTTAGCATCTGTCCTTGAAATCTATAATCTTAAACAAGAGACAAGGGGGGGAGGGGTAGCACACCCTATCATAACTTCTTTTTTACTAAATGTCATGATATGGTAAGGAATAGTTTACTTCGCATTCAGCCAGTCTGGACTCAATCTTTGTTAACATTTGCCTGATAGCATATTATCTTTTTGTCTATTTACCTATTCCAACTGAGTTGTAACACACATGAGAATAGTATGGGGACCTTTTCTGTGTACCTCTATAGACGGAATGATAGGAATTCATTGATTATTATTAAGTATCAATATTATAAATAGCCTATTAGATCTATTATGGTAATATAGGTGATTAAAAATAGATTGGGCTGGGCATGGTGGCTTGTGCCTGTAAGCTTCAGCCTGTGAAGCAGCCGGGGCTAAGGATCGTGGTTCGAGTCCTGCCTGGAGCAACACAGTGAGACCTAGTTCCAAAAACAAAAAATAGCTGGGCATGGTGGTGTGCACCTGTAATCCCAGCTACCTGGGAAGCTGAGGCTGGGGATTGCTTGAGTCTGTGGTACCCCGGGCAAGGAGAGCCTGCGGTTCCACAGGCAAAGATAGCAATACCTAGTCTTTAAAAAATTGAATAAAAAGTAATGAGGCAATATGCATGCAAAGTTAAAATATGTGCAGTCAGGCTAATACTCATTTATACAGATACACATACAAAAATGTGTACATGAAGTGTAAAGAATGGGGAGGCCCAGCATGGTGGTGCATGCCTGTAGGCGGCAGCCTAGAAAGCCACAGCCAGGGCCAGGGATCATGGTTTGAGTCCCACTGGGGGCATGTAGTGAGACCTAGTCCCAAAAAAATAGCTGGGCATGGTGGTATGTGCCTGTAATCCCAGCTACCTGGGAAGCTGAGGCTGGGGATTGCTTGAGTCTGTGGTACCCCAGGCAACGTGAGCCTGCATTTCCATGGGCAAAAATAGCAAAACCTAGTCTCAAAAAAAAAGAATGACTGGGGATAGGGAAGTGAGAATTGTATAAAAAGAATCAAGTCATTAAAACAATAAGTTGAGAATAACTTTCATTCTTACCATATTTAGAAAACAGTGGAGGAGCAACAGCAAGGAGGGTGAATTCAACTATCTGTCACACCAATAAAAAATTTTTACTTTATATCTTATTTGAATATATATGCAGTAGCATACCTATTAGTAACAGTTAATGAGTGTTTATTTAGATCAGGTATTAGACTGGCTCTTTCAAGGTCCTCTTCCTGCTCTCTAACATGCAGTCTCAGCTCATTGTCAAATGGTTTCACTCATCCTTATGTGTGCTCTGCTGATCTCAAATCCCCTAAGACCTTTAAGTAATGGATTTATGTATATCCATATCCTTTCTCCCCAAATAGAGTAAAAGGTTTCAAATCTCTATAAAAGTTTTTGAATTTCCAGTAGACTCAGCACAGTGATGTTGTATAAAAAGTGTAGTTAACATATGTATGTGTGTATACATATAGATACATCTACATATGTTGGCTAGTTATGTGAAAGCAGTGGTTGAAGTAGATTAACCTGGCAGTGGCTTGCTAGCTAGATTGGCCAAAAAAAAATTAAAGCCTGGAGTTAGGGAGCATAATTCAAAGACTGTTTTAGTAGCCTAAAATTGAGTTACTTAGTGAAGCCTTGTTAAATTACAGGAGTGGATATGGCTCTTGTGGTTGTGGTGGGATGGTAAGGAAGACCTTCAGAGAAAGATCAAAGGCTGAATGGACAGGCCATGGTAACTGATTTATCCAAATGCCACAGAAAACCAGTTCTGGTTCCTCCATTGTCATCATGGTATCCCTTCTGGTTATCCCCATAGTCTCCTGTTTCTTTTATCAATCTTCAGTTTCTTCTCTGCGGGGTCCAGAATCCTCATAACTTAGAATACCAGAGGGCAAGCATATCCTCAGAAGGCAGAACTGATAGCATGATAGAAATGGTTGCTCCCCAGCTTTCTGACTCTCAGCATAAAAGTAGTAACTGTTTAGTTAACATTTCTATAAAAAGGCATATATAAAGCTGTGCTTTTAAGTTTTGATTCCTTAAATCAGCAGTTCTAAAACTTCTTGGACTCAGAACTCCTTTTCACTCTTAAAAGTTACTGACTTCAAATGATTTTTGTTTGTATCTGTTGATATTTATATTAGAATTAAAATTGGGA
>PVHY01025982.1:0-17786 GCA_004024945.1 Uropsilus gracilis
GACGTGGAGGGCGGGACTCTGCCAGGCTGCCCTGACTGGCCCCCTCTCCGTGCAGTGTCGGGAGCTGTACTACTGCGTGAAGGACAGCATGGAGCGCGCCGCCGCCCGCCAGCAGAGCATCAAACCCGGTGAGGAGACAGCTGCCCGCCCCTGAGCCCCTGCGGTCAGGGCCCGAGGGGGCGGCGGGGCCATGGGACTCCCACGTCCCGGCGGCTGATGACGTCCCCTCGCTGCAGGACCTGAACTGGGCGGAGAGTTCCCTGTGCAGGACATGAAGACCGGCGAGGGTGGCTTGCTGCAGGTCACTCTGGAAGGGATCAACCTCAAGTTCATGCACAACCAGGTGGGTGCGAGGGGCGGCACAGGGCTTCCTGGCCCTGTTGTTCCATCTGCAGTAGCATCGGTGTCCAGGCCCCCAGTGCTTTCCCAGTGAGCATGAGAAGGGGTCTCTGGGGCTCAGGGGGGAACTGGAGCAGCTGGACCCAAGCGGGAGTTCAGAGGGAGGGCACAGTGACATGGGCGCCCACCTTGACAGCACAGCGGGGAGCCTCCGAGGAGGCCAGGCAAGTGAGGGGCCTTGGCGGCCGGGCGGCCTCCAGCGTTAGACTCAGCGCAGTGTGAGTGGGAGCGTCTCTCCTGGCCCCTCTTCGCAGCGTCATCTCCCTCGTCCCCGGGGTGTGCTTCCGCTGGTGGTTTGCTTTGAGAGTCTAGACCAGCTCGTCTGCTCGCGTGTTTCCGGTTTGTGTGACGCTTGTGGGTGTGCGTGTCTGTGCGTGCGTGCGTGTAAGTAGCCTGTACCTGTCCTCTCTGGAGTGAGTATGTTTGTTTGCCTTTTTCTCCTGCTGATTCTTCTTCCCAGTCTTTCCTTCCTCTAAGTGTCCCCACTCTGTCCCCTGCTCCACAGGCCCCCCCTCCCCTTTTTTTGATTGGGGAGCATCTCAAGATACATCTTTCCCTCCTTGTGATTCCACCTTAGATGCTGACTTTTTTTCTCTCTCTCTTGATCTTTTAACACAGTGTTACTTTTTCTCTCAGTGGACATCCCTTAAGCTAATTCCTTTCTGAGGCCAGCGCATCATCCCAGGTCCGTTCCCCATTCTGACTCTTCACACAAGTGCCTTTACCCCTCTCCCCCGGGTCCCTCTCCTTGAGGCCCTGAGCCAACACCGCGTGTGCCCACAGCCCCTGGCCGGTGGCAGAGGCGTGGGGAGGTGACATCCGGGCCTGCGGCCTTCTGCCTCCACTTGGTGCTTTAGTGCTCCGTCTTGCAGGGATCTAGCCGGGCAGCTCTGGTGTGATGGGAAGCAGTTGCCCAGGCTCCTGGCGGCATGGTCTCCATCAGTAATGTTAACTCGCTAGCGTCAGACCAAAGGGGAGTTCACCTAAGTGTCTTCCTGGGCCATGGAGGTGCTGGCAGTCCTTGGGGAGCAGGCTTCTGGCCCTTTCGGTGCTGTGGCTTCCTCAGCACCTCGCCTTCTGCAGAGATGTGGCAGAACAGCACCCAGATGCCCTATCCTTTTGTGGGGCCGCCCGCAGTGCAGCCCCTCTAGCCTGACCACACCTGCAGCCTCACAGAGCAGGTACAGCCAGTGTGTAGTTTAAGCCTTTGCCCCCAGAAGAACTCCAGGGCGGGGGAGTCTACCGACTGATGCTGAGGAAATGGCCTTGAGGCCCGTCTTCTGCCACTCAGCAGTCAGTGGAGTTGGGGTGGCCCTGGACGCTCGCTGGAACCCTGCCAGCAGGGTAACTCGTGGGGAAGGTGTGGTCTTTGGAGACAGGGTCGCTTGGATCGGAAGCCCAGCTTCGTGGCTCAGGAGCAAATAGGCGTGCTGGGCCGCAGCGTCCACCCCTCCGCAGCGAGGGCGGTGCGACACACGTGGTAGCCGTAGGCGTCACGGGCACGCCGAGCTTGCGGAACTCCCAGTAGGCGTTCCTCGCGGTGTGTGGGTGTGATGGCCACACATTTCTTGGGAGAGCCTGGTCCTGTTGCAAGGAAGAGATCGATACCTCCCACCCCACGGGCATCTGAGGGGAGCTTTGCGCCCGTGCCAGCCCTCTGCGCCGGAGGAGGATGCATGGAAGGGTAGAGAGCTGATGGGGGGACCCCAAGGACACCGTGTCCTACAGGCGCTGCCCCCGGCCTCGGGACGGGCGGGCTGCCCAGGCCAGCAGAGGGGCCTTGGGGGTGGGTTTGACCATTAAAACTAACGCCTTCATTTCTCTCCCATGCTTTCTCCTCCGGCCAGGAGCGGAAGGTACATGCCCTTTCTGCTGTCTTCGCTTCTAGCGCTTTGGAGTTGTGTGTGTGTGTGGATTCTTCTGTCGGCCCTTGGGAACTAGGCTTTTCGGTGTGGGGGCGGGGCCATAGCTGGGCGAGGGCTCGGTGGGCCTTGGAGAGCCTCTGGGCCTGACCCCTCCCTCCCTCTCTTGCAGGTTTTCATAGAGCTGAATCACATTAAAAAGTGCAATACAGTTCGAGGCGTCTTTGTCCTGGAGGAATTTGGTAATTACATTATTTTGCTCTTAGGTCTGGACTCACATGGCAGTAACTCAAACCTCGGAGCTCCAGAGGAGGGACTAGAGCAGAAGGAAGAGGCGCCTCTGCAGAGAGGGCGAGAGGGGCAGAAGAGCTAGGAGGAGAAGGGCCGGCTGAGCCGAGGGCAGGGCAGGAGAAGGACAAGCAGGCGTGGCTGCTAGGGCGCGGGCCTCAGGAGAGCCGTGGCCCCAGCGGGGTCCGGAGGTAGCTGTGGTCCCGCAGAGGCTCAGCGAGCCAGCGCTGCTTTCCCTTGCTTGGCCAGCCAGTGGTCAGAAAGTTCTGGGGCAGCGCAGCCGGGCCACCCCACCACTGCTATGTCTTGTCGCCTGCTGCCATCCCTCCTGCCGCGCCACGCCGTGTGCCCTGGTGCCGCGCTGGCCTCCGCCAGCCTCTGCGCTAGAGGCGTGGCGTGTGGCGGTGCAGGCGGATGCACTGGAGGGCGGAGGAGCCTGGCGGGCCTCCGAGGCAGCGGGGGCAGCTGGGGCCGGAAGCTGGGAGCCAGCCTGCCCAGCCGCTGAGGAGGGGGTGTTAGGGGGTCTCGCCCTGGGGCTTTGAGTTCCTGCTGTGTTTGTGCTTCATTCTTTTGTGGCCCTCATCGCTGCTATGAAAACCTTCGTTCTCCAGCAGGTAAAGTGACCGGCTCGGCTCGCTCGTGCTGCCTCTTCCCAGGCCGCCTTGGGCCCCGCAGTGGGTGGGGCGGGCTCCCTCAGACCAGCTGCTCACATCGCCAGTTTGTCTCTTCCTCTCGCCCGCCCTCTTCCTTCCCAACCGCCCCCCACCCTCGTGCTGGCTCCCTGCTATGAGCAGTCTCCCCCCTTGTGCGCGCCCTTCTCTCTTCTGCCCAAGAGCCATTTGGGGGGGATCTTCCAACTCGAGAGAAGGACCTGGGCTTCTTGCTCCACTTGGATGAGTTTCTTCCTTGTTAACCCTCCCCGCCCCCGGTTCCCCCTGGCTCCCCAGTCCATTCCTACCCCCCAAGGGCCAGGAGAAGGTGTGGCCAGCTCTCAGCCTGCCTTTTCTGGCCCCCAGGGGGACGCCACGCCCCTCTGCTCCCAGTCTCCAGGGGACGGGAGGGTGACCCAGCCGGGGCCTTGCTCCGTCTTCCGGCCAAGCAGAAGCCCTGCATGGCTGGGGCGGGGTGACTCTTGGTCTTGCATTCTGGGCTGTGGACATGTGTGTATCTTGCCTGATGCTCCCTGTCACTCCTCCTGGGTGCTGTTCTCGCCTGTCCCTCTTGCTCGGTGTGTCTGCTCCAGAGCCCTCTGACGCTCTCCCTCACACAGGCAGGCCTGGGCCTCTCCTGCCACTCAGGGAAGGAAACGTGCAGGTCTGGTAGGCTTAGTTTCTGCGACGTCTTTTTGTCCAGCCTCAGGGCCCTCTACATAGGGGCTGGGAGTGCAGGGACCGTGTGTGACTCGACCCGAGCTGGGGCCAGGGCTGAACGCTCGGCATCCCAGCCGGGTGAGGCTCAGGCTGGAGACAGCTCCTCTCCCAGCCCAAATCTGGGGACACCTCCCTGCCGCTCCTCGGGGTGCTGGACGGCAGCAGCGAGCAGCTGGCCCTGCGCTGGGGCTGCCACGGCCCGGGCCACAAGCCGCTGCCACCTCCCCACTGAGGAACCTGGGCCCGTGTCGGCCCCGCCAGCCAGGCTGGGACGGCCCTCCATGGCCTTTGCCCTGCCCCAGCCGCTGCAGCCACGGGGAGAAGCCCCTGAGGGGACGGGGACCCTGGTGCCGGGCGCTGCCGCCTGGGGGAGCCTGGCACAGTCGCCCTTAGTTTTGAACTCTCTGTTTTGTCTCTTGCCCGTCCGGTTTTAGTTCCTGAAATTAAAGAAGTGGTGAGCCACAAGTACAAGACACCGATGGTGAGTCTGCTGCCCGACTGTGACCGACCACGTCTGCCCGGGCTCCCGGGGGGCCTTCGGCGAGACGGGGTGGGTGGGCCCGCGGCGGCCGGCACAGGGTGAGGTGGTGTCCAAGGCAGACATGGCAGAGACTCTCCTGAAGCCGAAGCAGGTCTTCAGCTCTGGGGGGCAGAGACCCCTGCCTAGCCCCCACCCCACCCCCCACAGTTCTGAGGCCTGCCTGGGCCTCCTCGGTCCCGAGGCCTGAGCCCAACTCAGGACAGGCTTTCCCGCCTGGCGGAGCTCCACGTGGAGATGGAGGCTCTGGCGAGGCTGATCTCTCTGGTTTTCTCTCCCCTCTAGGCCCACGAGATCTGCTACTCCGTGTTGTGTCTCTTCTCATACGTGGCTGCGGTTCGTAGCAGCGAGGAAGACCTCAGGACCCCACCCCGGCCCGTCTCCAGCTGATGGAGCGGGGTCGAGGCTCCCCAGCCCGGGGGCTGCCGCCCTCTCGCCTTCCCGCCCGCCCGGCGCTGCTGCGACCGACCGAGGAGTGGATGACGTGTGTGCGCGCGTGTGCGTTCTCCGCCGGCCCCTCGCTGCGGCTCAGTTGGTTCCCGGTGCCGTGTCTCTCGGTGTTTCTTGTGTACCTGTCACAGGCGGAGTTCATCTCCTCCCCTTCCTCCCTCTCCACCCCCAGAGGACCATTCTGTCCCCTCAGGGCTCAAGGGTGTGTGTGCGTCTTGTCTGTGGGCCGCCGGCCTCTGGGGTCTAGACCCCAGTGCAGCCAGCGGCGCCCCTGATGTGCGTCCTTGAGATATGCGTGTTGTGACTCCTTGTCCCTGGTGCCGGGACCCTCCGGCGCAGGGCTCCGGCCCCCGCCCCCGCCCTCTGGCACAGCTGGGTGCCCGGAGCAGCCCAGCGTGGTGGAGGGGAGGGAAGTGTGAGGCCGGGCCTCTCAGTCAAAGGCCGGGAGAGCCGAGGGGCAGCCACCTGCTTCCTGGCTGCTGCCCACCGCCGCCTGCCATGTTCGCCGCCGCCGCCGCTGCCTGCCTTACTCGCCACCGCCGCCTGCCATGGCCTCCACCCGGGCGAGTGGCAGCGCCCTGGGCTGCTTTCTGCCCAGCAGCAATTGCCCTGCGGTCTGTCTCGCCTTCAGCGTGAGCAAAGGGTGGTGGGGGCTCCCCGGCTGCGGTGGCCAGGAGCCAGGGCGGGGTGGGAGAAGGTCATGTACATATCTGTCTGCAGGCAGCGTCTCCCGGCACAGGGTGCCCGGGGACCAGGAGTCCTGGGAGTGGGGAAGAGATCATTGTAAATACTTCCACCCCACCTTATTTATAGAAAATGTACAGACTTGTGAATGTGAATAAATGTCCTCGCGCCCCGTGGGCTCCTGGCTGCTCTGACTCCCACGACAGCCCTTGGCAGCCAGGCCTGGGGAAGGCCGCCCAGCCCGCCACGCCGGGGCTGAACGGAGGGAGGTGAGACCAGGCTTGTCCAAGCTTGGGCCCAAGCAGGCGGGAGCAGCCGCCTTTCCCTGTGGCGGCCGGGGCCTCGCCTGGGGCTGCTGTGCTCAGAACCGGCCTCGAGACAGAGTGGCCAGACGGGGCTCTGAAGCCCCAGCAGGGATTCGTGGAGCCACGAGGGAGAAGCCAAGGCCAGGGGTCCTGGCTCCCCCACCCCTTCCAGGTGGGGTCCAGAGAGGAGCTGGGACTCCACCACGGCCTGGGGTCGACCGCTGAGGAAAGCTCTCCAGGGCCAGCCAGGTGACTCTCCTGTCACAGGAAGCTCTCCCGGCACTCCCTGGGTAGGAAGGCCCTTCCGGACTCTAGCAGGGCCCCTCTGAGACCTGCTGTCTCCTGCCCCCCCAAAAGGAAGCCGGTGTTGGGGTCAGGGTCCCCTGGGGGAGGTCCTCGCTGGGAGGGTGTGCCGCGGTGAAGAGGGGGTCCTCCTGGTATGGGTGATTCGTGGTGTCAGGATTTACCCAAGCGGGAGGGAGACGGAGCATCTGCCTCCTGTTTGCTCTGCAGAGCAAGCCAGCTTCCCTGCGTGTGTGGTCAGGACAAGCGCCCAGAGGAGGAGCCCGTGACCACAGCATCTTTAATGGCCCTCACGTACTGAGAAGGGGGGGCTGCCAGGGAGGCCTGCCCCACCTTGGTGCCCTCAGCCCACCCACCCTCTCTCCGAGATCTGTTTCCAGCAACAGCTCCGACAGCTCATCCTGTACAGAGCGCCCACCCCTCCCCCTTCCTGTGCCTGTAACCCCCCCACTTCCCCCAGACCTGAGATGCACACGTGCGCGCGCACACGCACACACAAACGCACACACAAACGCACACACACGGGTCCGACAGCAGGAAGGGCCTCGTGCAGCTTCCTGTGAGCTTCTGGCATGTGGGGGGCATCCAGTTGAGCCTGTAATACAGGTTCCCTTGTGAGTGGGCGCTACAGAAACCTTGCTAAAAGCCACCTGCACCCCCACTTTGACAGCTGCCCTGGACTAAGGGCCAGGGCCCAGCCCCTGATGTGGCCCCGGGGTGAGGTGGTGGGGAGCACATACCTGGCTATGGGCCGTGCCAGCTGGTCACTGTGGCACTGTGGGAGAGAACAAAGCCATGTTGCCTGCGTCGTACCTCCCAGCACCGTGGGGGACCCCAGCCTTGCAGAGGGGACCCAGAAGCCAGGACCCGCCTGGGCACAACACCTTTGCTCCTTCAGCCAGAGCCGCTGTGTGAGCCAAAGCGACAGAGCCCTAGCCGGGAACCCACCCTCCCTACCCAGGCCCTGACCCGGCGGGCACCTCACCTCGCACCTCCAGGCGGCACTCACACTGCGCCTCGCCCTGCAGGTTGGTGGCCCTGCAGACGTAGACACCCCCGTCGAAGGGGCAGGGCTTCCGGATCTCCAGGGTCAGCACGCCTTGCTTGCTGAACATGCGGAAGCGCGCGTCCTCTCCCAGGTCCAGACCATTCTTCAGCCAGGAGATCTTGGGCTATGGGGCAGGTCGAGGGAGGGAGGGAAGGGCAGAAAGCTGGCTGAGGGGGAACCGGCCCAAACCAGGGAGACAGCATTCAGGGTTCTGCTCCGAGGCTGCTGTGGGAGTCCCAGACTACCCCCCAGGCTGGCAGGGGATTCCCAGCCCTGCTACCCCGAGGCAGAAGGAAAGCAGGAAGCAGACGGGGAGGAGGAGGACTTCCGGTGGGAGCCCCTGAGCCCTGCCTCCCGGTCTGCCTGCCCAGGACCCCACCTTCTCTACCTTGGGGCTGCCCCGGACGGCGCAGCAGAGGGTGGCGTTGTAACCAGCGATGACCGAGCGGTTCACCAGGGGGTGCGTGAAGCTGGGGGCTTCAGAGAAGTCCAGGTCCTTGTAGTTGGGTGGCTCGTACGTGATGCCTGTTGGCGAGAGGACTTCGTACCAAGAGGGCCCCAGCACGCCAGGCTCCCCCTGTGCTCCCCGGGGGCTGAGGAGTGCGGCGGGAGCACCTGGTCTAGGGATAAAGACGGCCTCCTTGGTGGTGGCGGCTTCCTCGCTGGGCCCCACCATGTTGTGGCTGAAGACCCGGAAGTAGTAGCCATTGCCAATGATGAGCTCTGACACGACGCAGTGCGTGCGGCGGTAATGCTCCAGGACCGTGAACCACTCCTGCGGGGGGAGGGGGGGAGGCGGGAGGGGGCTACCTGAGTCTAGTTCCCCTGGTATCTGCACCCCAGCTGTGGAGGGACCGGACCAGAGTGGGAGGATGAGAGGCGAACCCATAGTTAGGTCAGCTGGGGCAGCCCCCTGGGGGCCCTTGGGAAGGAGGCTGGAAGGGTCCAGGCCCCTGGGCTCACCATGGTCTTCTTATCAGCTTTCTGCACCGTGTAGCCCAAGATCTCCGTGTTGCCATCGTCTCGGGGTGGCTTCCACTGCAGGGCCACGTTGAAACCCCACGCCTCAGTGACCCAGATGTCCTCGGGAGGACTTGGCTTGTCTGCAGGACACAGACCCAGTTGAGACCGAGTCAGAGCAGCTCCCGGGCCCAGCGCCCAGGGCAGGGCTGCCATCCTCTGCAGGGGCTCTGGGCACCCAGGGGAGAGCCTGGAGCAGGGGGCCCTGGGGCAGGCTCCCCGACCCAGCCTCAGGCCCTGGCAACCCAGCCCGGGGGCAGGAGACCCTAGACTCAGAGGGCCCCGGGGGCACGCACCCACAATCTGCAAGGCCAGCGTGGCCTTGTCCTCCATGTTCTCGATGCGCAGCGTCACCTGGTAGGAGCCCGAGTGGGCGCGGCGCGCGGCCCGGATGAACAGGATGGTGTCCGTGGGGCTGTTGCGGATGCTCACGTCCTCATCGGCCAGCGGCTGCCCCTCTTTGGTCCAGGTCACCTGAGGCCGGGGCTTGCCCTGTGGGGAGGGACAGCTCACCCCAGCCCGGTGCCCCCGAGGGCTGCCACTACCGCAGCCTCCCGGGCGAGGCCTCAGGGTCCGGTCGGCCTCGAGGTACATCCATTTTCCAAGTGCTACGCCTCTCCCCTGGGGGACAGGAAGGGGCCGTCCTACCTGGAAGGGGATGAGGAGGTTAACCGCCTCCCCGACCCTCTTCTGGATGGTCTGCCGCAGGTGCCTGGGCAACTGGAGCCGTGGCCGCTCTGTGAGGACAGGGTGGGTGGCTTAACGAGGGCCCACCAGGCGCCAGCCCCAGGGGCACCCCGTTCTGCCTTGAGGCGGCACCCCCAGAGCTGCTGCGAAGGAAAGGTGGTCTCTGGGCGCTCCCCGCTTCTAGCTCCTGGACCCCAGCCCCAGGGAACTGAGGAAACTACTACGAAGACAGTTTACAAATGCCACCTGAGACCGCGACAAGAGACCAGGATCAGAGAGGGAAAGCAACTGCGTGGAGGTCACACAGCTAGTAAGTCTCAGGCCAGGAGGGAGATCTAGTTCGCCCCTTTGCCCCAGGCTGTTCTACCTCTTTCTACTCCAAGAATCAAAGCTCACACGACTGATCCTGTCGGGAACAGGAGTGGGAAGCAGGTCCCAGCTGGGCCAGATATCTGCCCCCGGGGAGTGGTGCTCTGCTCAGCACGCAGACGGGGCCTCCCCGCTGGGGCTGAGGGACCTGAGAACAGGGCTGCAAGACAGTGACTGGTCTGTGGTCTCCCTGTTTCAGAACTGCGGGTTGGCGTGGACCCGGAGGCCCTATTCAGGCACGTCTGCCTGGGCCTGGCGCAAAGCTCGGACCCCCGCTGGCCCTGCCAGCATGAGCCCCTCCCTCCGGCCAGGGTGCCCCGGCCACCCCCACATCCTGCCTCCAGGGCCACTCACGCAGTATCTCTTGCACCGTCACGGGCTCCTTGGTGGTGATGGGGACGCTGGGCCCCGCCACGTTGTGCGCCCGCACGCGGAAGAGCAGCCGGGCCCCCGTGGGCAGGTCCTTCACCAGCATGGACGTGCGCTCCGTCAGCCCCTGCAGGGCGGCCACCCACTCCGAGGCTGGAGATGGGGGCACGGGGGGGCGGCCCCGGGCACCGTCAGTGGCATCACCTCCCACTCCCACGCTCTGCCCGCCTCTCTGAAGACCTGGGCCCAGGATAGGCCCAGCGGGGAATAGTGGCTGGCCTGGGAGGAAGGGCGCTGGGAGGCGGGGCTCCCGGGGCTGGAGGGGCTACTCACAGCCTTCCCGGCAGTACTCCACGCTGTAGCCATCCAGGCCTCCTGCGCCCACGCGCTCTGGGGGCCGCCACTTGAGGGAGACGGTGGTGTCGGAGACGTCCTCCACCGCGAGGTGGGTGGGCTCACTGGGAGGGCCTGAGTGGAGGTCGGAGAGGGGCCGGAGTGAGGCTGCCCAACCAGGAAAACGGAAGGGAGGGCCCGAGGGGCCTCAACTGTCCCGGGGCCCCTTGGGAGGACTGGCTTTCGAGCACTTTCAGAAATACCGGGGCTCCACAGAGATGAGTCTCCAGAGAGCTTGACAGTGACCACAGCTACGAGAGAGAGCGCCCAAGAGAACCCCAACGTGCTTAGGAGAAGATGCTTCCCTCGGCAGGAGAAGCGCTCTGGGTGTGACTCAAGAAGACACCAGCCTGCCTGGCGCCCTGAGGGGTGCGCTGACGCTGACCCAGGGCTGAGCTGACGCAGGGCTGAGCAGCCGATAGTCAGGTCCCAAAGACACAGGCCGGACTCCCCACAGGCACCCCTTCCTGCCCCCTCCCCAGGCTGTGCTCCCTCCCTCGGCTGAGGGGGGCTGCCCCTACCACAGACAGCCACCACCCAGAATCACAGCTTCCCCCAGAGCCAGGCTCTCCCCAGCGTCTGTTCAACCAGCACCCCCATGAGACAGATGAGGAAACCCAAGCTGTGGGAGAGACAGCAGCTCCAGATGACCCTCCGGGGAACCGGGGAGCTGACTCTGCAAACTCCCCCGTCTCTGGCTCCAGTCCAGGGGGCTCCCACAGACAGAGGCCTCCCGGCCTCAACACCCACTGCCCTCACCCTGTCCCCCATGTGACAAATCCCAGCGGAAGGCTGTGGGGAACGGGAGGCCATTCTTTAAAGAGCCACTGCTCAGTAGCAGATGCTCTGCATTATCTCATTTCACCCCATCAGGTTCTGGGAGGTGGACGTGGCCATGTCCCCTTTCATGGGTGCAGGGAGTGAGGGCCAGTGTGAGTCTCAGCTCCACCCCCGCCTGCCTTCTGGGTGACCTGAACTGCATCCACTTAACTGCTGGGACCCTCACTTTCTCCATCTGTAAAGTGAAGATGGTCATCCCCGACCAAAGCTAAAAGGACACCAGGGAGGAAACTGTCCAGGGTGAGCTGGGTGTGGTGACGCGCACCTGTAATCCCAGCTACCTGGGAGGCTGAGGCAGGGGATCACTTGAGCCTGCGGGTTCAGGGCAACCCTGGGCAACACAGAGAGACCTAGTCTCTAAGACAGAAAAATGATCAGGGTGATGGCCACCCACAGAGCAGCTGCCGAGGCCGGGGCCCTGTGACCGGGGGCTGGTGTGGAGGCAATGCCAGCTGCAGGCTCACCAATAGGCATGAAGGGCTGGGAGGCCGGGCTGGGCCTGGACATGCCGATGGCGTTGACCGCGTAGACGCGCATCTCGTATACCACGCCCTCGATCATGCGCCTGGCCTCGTGCCTCAGCTCCCGCAGCAGGTCAAAGTTCAGCCGCATCCAGCGGTAGCTCTTCTTCTTCTTGCGCTCCAGGATGTAGCCTGAGAGCAGAGGTGGGAGCTCTGGTCCGGGGCCCAGGCACCCGCCCCTGCCCTTGGCCCTGTCCCGGTGCCCTTGAGCTCACCCAGGACTGGCTGCCCGCCATCGTAGGCAGGCGGCTCCCACTGCACTGTGCAGGAGTCCTCGCCCACGTTGCTGATCTTGGGGGCCGCGGGGGCATCCGGTACATCTGTGGAGAGTGGACCTACATTAGCCTTCTCTGGGCCACGGCCAAACTGCTTGTCCCCTCAGCACCCCCAAACCACAGCAACAGGCTGTGCCCACCACCCCCAGAGCCAAAGCAGTCCCTCCAGCTCGCAGCTCTGCACCTATCACCAGCCCTTAGGACTCCCCACAGCAGATATTCATGCATGGCCCAGCCCCAATCCTGTCTGCCTATCCGAGTGCCCCGCCATGTTTGTTGAGTGCCTGAATGAGTGAATGGATGGACCCTCCCTGGTTGCCCATCTCCCGGGCCTCAACGCTGGGCGGCTGGTCTCACCGATGACCTTGACCGTGAGGTTGACCTGGTCCTCGCCCACAGGGTTCTTCACTGTGACGATGTAGACACCCTCATCTTCCTTCTCCGCCCCTTCTACGGTGAAGATGCTGCGGTCCTTGGTGGTCTCCACCCGGACTCGCCCCTCAGTCTCACAAAGCACCTGGGGTCAGGAAGAGATTTGGGGGGCATGAGCCTATGCAGAACCCCTCTATAGCCTCTGCAACAGCCAACACTCCCAAGATGGGAATGGAGCTCAGTGCAGGGGGGAGACACAGCCAGAGTGGAAGCTGCACCCCTATGAGTGTTCACCCCTAAATCTTTCTTTAGTCTGCTGGGAGCAAGGCAACAGATAAGGGTCTCTGGCTGTACCTGTAGCGTCATCATGGAAACTCAGGCAATCTCCTAGCCCCCGTGCCTCAGTTTCCTCATCCGTCAAAAGGAAATGACATGACCATACAGAGCTACTGTGGGTGTCCGCAAGGCCTCAGCCTGGTAGAGAACCCAAGAGTGCACGGAGGAGGAAAGACCCAAGTGCCCGGGGTGGTGGGGAAGCACCTCCTGCAGAAGAGTGCCAGGAAGGCCCACTCCCTGGGGGGAGCAAGCACAAAGTCAAGGGCAGCGCAGATCCTGGCCTTGCTGACGGTATGAACGCAGACCTGCGCCAGGTGTGAAGGCCCAAGGCCTCCCTGGGCAGGTGTGACCGCAAATGTTCAGGGGTGTTGGTGACACAAACCAGGCTCAGTGGACCCTCCCCCTCCCCCTCTGGGGTGACCACCTCAGTATCCCCCTTTTTCATTGGACAAAAGTAAGATGTGGGATGGCAGTGACTTGCCCGAGGTCATGCGCCTGGTTTGGCCAGACTTGACACCTTCATGGACACCTCGGGGGCAGCCAATGGCAGAGGCTGAAGGAGCAGCGTCTGGCTTCCACCACACTCACCTTCTTGTCAAACACCCACTCATCTCCGGAGCCTGCATCCCCTGGGGCATCGGGGGCTGGCCCAGCCTTCCCCTGGAGCAGAGTGGGAGGGGGGAGGGACTGGTCAGCCCGGAGGCCATCGGCCAGGGCCCCCTCCTGTTCCTGGCCAGCTGAGTCCCAGCTGCAGGGTGTGCACAAGCGGGGAGGGAGCAGGTTCCAGAGTGCAAGATCCCAGGCGTGCACCTGAGCTGGGGACAGGGTTCGACCCCCCTCCCACACACCTGTGTGATGACCTTCTGCCAGATCACCGTGGGCGCCGGGTCCCCCGAGATGGGGACATCCAGGCGTAGCTTGTTCCCAGCCACGACCACGATGGTGTCGGGTGTTCGGCCCGGGCAGTCCAGGTGGATCTTGGGAGGTTCTGGAGGGAGGTGGCATCCGTCACAGGGGAAGCAGAAGGCACACCTTCCCCGATCTCTTCAAGTTAGCTTTATTGCCTGCAGCCATACCAGCCTCGCCCGGCCTTTCCATTTGCGTGAGGCGTCCGTCGCCTCAACAGGATGACACCCCAGGCCCCGAGCCCACAGCCTGGCAGGACTGGACAGCCCCAGACCCCCACTGGACAGATCCAGACATCCCCACCGCCCTGGGAAGTTTCCCTTGTGACATAGGCTGCGAGTGTAGCGTCTCTCAAACTCCGTTGGGGCGCATCAATGTGGTGCCAGGACAAATAAAAAGATCCCCAGGCCAAAGAGGCAGAAAACCTGGGTTAAGCAAAGCTACCCAGGTGTCTCTACTGCAGGATTTTTTTTTTTTTTTGAGACTAGTCTCGCCATCTTTGCCCGTGGAACCACAGGTTCACATTGCCCAGGGTACCACGGACTTCCCAGCCTCAGCTTCCCAGGTAGCTGGGATTACAGGCGCGCGCCACCATGCCCAGCTATTTTTTTTGGAACTAGGTCTCGCTACGTTACCCCAGGCGGGACTCGAACCGTGATCCCGAGTCCCCACCACGGCTTCCTAGGCTGCCGCTTACAGGCACGCCCTACTGCAGGATTTTTTTTTTTTTAGGAACTTTGATGGCCTCATGCATCTCCTACGTCAGCAAGAGGTGGAGCAAATGTTTGGTGTTTCCCAAATGTACTTCGCCCCGGAACCCTTCTTAGATGGAGCGTTGATGGGACCCAGTTCGGAAGGCACTGACTGGAGCGTGCCTCCACCTGGACAATTCGCCCAAAGTTCCGGTTCTAAACCACCCGATGAAAGTCTCACGTTAAGCAGAAGCGCTTCTGGGAGCCCCGAGGTCACCTGACGGCTCTGCTCCACTTCCCCTCAGGAGCCCGTTTCAGAGATGAAGAAACTGAGTCTCCGACATGGAAAGCGGCCCCTGCTCGTGGGGGGCGGGTCTGGGGCTGGCCCCCAGGGACCTCTCAGATCCTTGCTCTTCCCTCTGTGCGTGGAGGGGACACGGGGACAGGGCTGGGTGCTGGGAGGTGGCTCTGGGGCCCCGAGACTCACCCTGCCTGGGCACAAAGTCAATCTTGACCTCTGCAAGGGAAGGAAGAGCAAGTGGGCTGGGGCACAGCCCCAGGCGGGGTCCCCACACCCAACCAGGCCCCCGCCCGACCAGGCCGCCCGGCTCACCCATGAAGTGGAGCTTGGCGGACAGGTTGCAGGCGAAGCCCTCAGGCACGAAGCTGTAATCAGCCTCATCCGCAGGCGTGACGTCGTCGATGGTCAGCTTGTGAACGCTGCAGGGTGGTGGAGGCTCAGGGGACCCATTGGGCCGCGACCCTGGCCTCCCGGACACCCCCACAGGAGCCGCAGGTGGCCCTCCCTGCAACCCAGCGAGCTGGGTGTGTTTGTTTGTTTGTTTATTTATTTTTGAGACTAGGTCTCACTATTTTTGCCCATGGAACCCCAGGCTCACGTTGCCCGAGGTACCACAGACTCAAGCGATCCCCAGCCTCAGCCTCCCAGGTAGCTGGGATTACAGGCATGTGTCACCAAGCACAGCTATTATTTTGGGACTAGGTCTCGCTATGTTGCCCCGAGCGGATCATGAACTGCAATCCCCAATCCCAGCCGCGCTCCACAGGCTGTCATTTACAGGCACACGCCACCATGCCTGGTCGGTGTGTTTTTAATTTTCTCCCTATTTTTGCATTTTTCAGCTCTCTCGCGTGTCTTCAGAGAGGCAGCGTGGATGTGTCTCTTGGCTGGGCCCTGGAGGCCTGGGCAGAGGCTGGTCCCATTAATCACTGTGACCTTGGGGCCAGCACGGGCCGCCAGATGCTCGGGCACTAGCAAGAGAGTGGGAGAGAGCAGGGCCCCGGCCAGAGCTGACCGCCCCTGGCCTGCGGCCCAGTCACGCGCTCAGGGGAGGGGCTGGGGTCTCCCAGCCGGCATGTCTCACTGTCCTCCCCCTGCCTGTGGACTCACCTCCTGCATCCACGAATGACCCTGTATCTCTCGGTCCCTGTCTTGTTTTCTGTTCCAGTCTCTGTCCCGTGTGTGTACGTGTCCATCTGCCTGTTTCTCGTTCCCCCATCGTGTGTGCCCGTCTCCATCTCTCCTGGACCTCCCCACACTCACCGCCCGATGTGGGACACTTTGATGCGGCTGTCGGGCACCAGCTCCTTCCCATTCTTCAGCCACACGCCCCGGACGTTCTCATCCGACACCTCACACTTGAACACGGCCTGGTCTTTGGCGCCCACCGTCAGGTCCGCGATGCTCTGGTACACCTCCAGCTTTTTCTCTGGGGGTCGGCAGAGCAACGAGCTGGGTGTGTGTGTGTGTGTGTGTGTGTGTTCCTGTGGTGGTCACACAGGCTTGTGAAAACACGTGTGTGAGTGTGTCACGCATGCACAGCAGACAATACTGTGCACACAAGAAACTTCAAATGTTCAGGGGTGCTGGTGACACAAACCAGGCCCAGGGGACCCTCCCACTCTCCCTCTGGGTTGACCACCTCAGTACCCCCCTTTGTCTTTTTCTTCTATTTTTTCTTAGAGACTAGGTCGCTCTATGTTGCCGGGGTTGTTTTGAACCCACGGACTTAAGTGATTCCTAGCCTCAGCCTCCCAGGTAGCTGGGATTACAGGCCAATGCCACCACACCTGGCTTTTTTTTTTTTTTGGGGGGGGGTGGACTAGGTCTGGCTATTTTTGCCCATGGAACCGCAGGCTCATGTTGCCCCAAGGTACCACAGACTCAAGCAATCCCCAGCCTCAGCTTCCCAGGTAACTGGGATTACAGGTGCTCACCACCATGCCCAGCTATTTTTTTAAGAGTAGGTCTCACTATGTTGCCCGGGGTAGTCTCAAACCCGTGGGATCAAGTGATCCCTGGCTTCAGCCTCCCAGCGCCGGGATTACAGGCGCACAACCATGCCTGGCTAGTTCCCCGCTTTTTCATCGGACAAAAGAGAGGTGTGGGATGGCAGTGACTTGCCCAAGCTCACCTGAGTGCTGAAGGACTGTGGCTGAGGCGACCCCCCACACACACGCCGCCCCTGGGCCTCACCCTGCACAATGAGCTCGGCCAGCGCCTGGCCCCCACTGGTACGCAGCGCGTAGTGCCCGGCGTCCTCCAGCGTGGCCTCATTGATGATGAGGTGGTGCTTCCGGCCGTCCTTCTTGAACCGATATTTGAAGGTCTCCTCCCGGGTCAGCTCCACCCCGTCCTTGAGCCTGGCCGAGGGACAAGCAGCAAGTGTGACAGCCTCCTCTGGGGGCACTCCCAGCCCTTCGCTCTGTGCCCCCACACCCTGGACTCACCATTTGACCTGTGCCCCCTCCTCAGACACCTCACACTCGAACTCCACCCGCTGCCCCACCATCACCAGCTGGTCCTCCAGTGGCCGCGTGATCAGCACAGGGGGCTCTGTGGGGCAGGGCACGTGGGAAGGCCTGCCTCTCCACCACCCTCCCCTTCACAGCCCCAGGCCCCCAGGCTCCCAGCCCCCCCCCCCGTTTTTGAGACTAGGTCTATGTTTCCCAGGGTAGTCCCGAATGCACGAACTCAAGCGATCCCCAGCCTCAGCCTCCCAGGTAGCTGGGAATACAGGTGCCCGCCACCACGCCCGGATGCTTCTTCGAGACCAGGTCTCACTGTGTTGCCTGGGGTAGACTCGAACCCGCGAACTCAAGCGATCCCCCCAGTCCCACCTTTGACGAAGAGCTCGGTGCTGCACTTCTCACCGCCCACCACGCACTGGTAGGCCGCGTCATCAGCCAGCGAGCACTGGCTGATGGTCAAGGTGCGCTTGTTGCCCGATGACTCGAAGATGTACCTGGGGGCGGTCGGATGAATGGTCCGAGCCATGGTCCCCTCATGCCCCATCACACCCACACACAGGCAGCTGCACCCCCACCCAAGCCTTCCAGGGGCCTTACTTGCTGTGGAACAGAAGAGGCCATTGCCGCATTGCCAGGGGTGAAGCCAGACCGACAAGAGAAAAGGAGCAAGACAGAGCGGTGAGGACTTAGGTCCAGAGAGACATGGGAGAGACAGAGAGAACAAGGGTGGAGAGAAACGCAGGGCGAGCCTAGCTGGGAGCAGCCTCTCCCTGAGGACAACCCCAGGCCCATGCCCCAGCACCCCAACACCCATACCCCACCCCGTCACACCTGCCACTCATCTGGATCTCCTGCCCATTCTTAAGCCACTTGACCTCGGCGTCAGGGTCGGCCACCTCCACGGTCAGCCGGATCTTGTGGCCCTTGCTCACCTGGTAGGCCGGCTCCAGCTTCTTCTGAAAGGCTGAGCAGCAGCCCTCAGCCCCC
>PVHY01025983.1:0-17761 GCA_004024945.1 Uropsilus gracilis
AGACCTAGTTGAAAGAAAGAAAGAAAGAAGGAAGGAAGGAAGGAAGGAAGGAAGGAAGGAAGGAAGGAAGGAAGGAAGGAAGGAAGGAAGGAAGGAAGGAAGGAAGGAAGGAAGGAAAAAAAGAAAGAAAGAAAGAAAGAAAGAAAGAAAGAAAGAAAGAAAGAAAGAAAGAAAGACGCCATAAATATTGAAGTATAAATAATGCAGGAATAATTAAAGGAAATAAATTTCTCCACTTGAATCATTTGAAGATTTCAAATACTTTAAAAAGACAAAATTTTCTCACCATACAAACTCAAGAAATATATTATTCTACTGAGTCTCAAATTTATTCAACAGCTTTGATATTAGGGTTTAAATTCATTCCTTTTTTGTTTCACACTTTATTATATACTGTCCAAAGAGTATGACTATGATCATTTTAATAGACACTTAGAACTCCAGTAATATCAAAGGGTGACTCCTGGGGATTGCAATAATCTTACCAGATGAAAAATAATAATAATACCATCATCACCTTCTCACACTAGTCAAGATTTTTCATTATCAGCAGATAGACAAAGAGTCTGGCCACTTCCCCTAAATTAAGCTTCCTTTTGATACAGGATAGTGATACAGTTGAAAATTGTATGTGTGCCAAAATGCGCTGGTGTCCAGGGTGTGTAAGAAAGAACCCTGAGAAGAATCAAGAAGCAGAAAAAGGGTAGTTGGAAAGAACAAGGGAAGAGAAAAGAGGAGAGATGAGAATGGCAGACTGATAGAACAGGCCCATGTGGCCTGACTGAGGGAAGCCCCCTGGAAGAAGGAGCTGGTGGTGGTAAGGAGTTGTGGTGGGAGAGTGGCAGGCAGTAAAGTAGCTGGTGTGGAGTTGGAGGTCAGAATGGCAGGCAGGGGGTGACCAGAGGTGCTCAAGGCAGGCCAGATGGATATGGCCAGGCACCCCTGAAGGTGAGCCTGGCAAAGGAAGCATGTGGAGTAGTAGCTGCAAGGTGGCATATATGGAAAGCTGACTTTGCATCAGCATCTATGGTAAAGTTTGAAGAAGAAGAAAAGTCTTGTAGAAGCAGAGCAGCTCAGAAGGCTGGAGCAAGAAGAAGCAAAGAGAAGATGCTGGAGAAGGACTAGACATTGCAGGGAGCCTGCCTCAGGTTTGTCTCAAGTTGTACTCTGTTCCTTCTGGCAAGGAGGCATATGGAGGAAAGACATATAGAGACGCTGGCAAAAGACATGTGGATGAGAAAAAGGGGCTCAGTATTCTCATTTTATAGTAGGTCTTGTAATTATATGCCTAGCCCTGCCCCTGATGAATTAGATTAGAATTTAAGACCCCAGTTTCTTACCTTTTTATCCATTCAATGTATGGGGCAAATCCTTAACATGTGCCCTTTCAATGAATAAAAAAATATGGTAAATCTAAGAGATTCACCATTTCCTACATGTGATTCAAATCTTAAACAGAATGGCTCATCATAGAGGCAAATCAACCTGTGATGAATGCTCAAAATATCTGACTGATTACTAAAGACTCCAGGAAGAATTAAGGGTACAGATTTCTGAAATCCTCTCCAAACAAAATTCAAACATTTGGGAATAAGAAGAGAGAAATTTTCATTTTTATAAACATCGAGGCTTCTTTTAAAATTGGTTAGGTATAAGTAGAGGCTGTTGAAATTTATGAGGTGAACGTAGTACATATTGGCTGTTTATCTGATGTGGTTTCTACCTCTTTCTACTCTACCTGCAGGTATCCTTCCAGAAGTCTGTGAAACGTCTTGCTTCTTAGAACGATGCTCAGCTGACACTTTTAGGAAGGTATTGGTAGAAAAAAAATCCTGTCCAATTATAATTTTATAATTATAATTATAATTTTCATCCTTCCTCTCATTCACCCACATCCCATGATAACTATACAGAATCATTTTACTCTAACTTATTATCCTTTGTCTTTCCTGAATATGATCTAGATTAGAACTGTTACTTTCTTCTGCTCAGTCTTACCACTTTTGTAGGAGAAATATGAAGACAGAAATAAAGCGGAAGCAGATGTGCTAACTTGGATGAGATACTTGGGAATTTGCTGGGGCTGCTCTGATGTTTATTCTGCATAATCATTGTACAAGGTGCAAATTACTAGTTCTCTGAACCCCCCTTCCCTCAGGTACACAATCTAGGATTTATGAGTTTTTCAAGGAATCAAGCTCTGAGAAAAACAATCATGTTGTTGGGGGTGGGGGAGGGTAAAAAAAATCATAGGGGAGATACTGATGCTAAAATATATAAACCAAAACTGCAAAACTAAAGTTAGGAATTAGATTATATTAGATTTACTCAATTGCTACTACTAATAATCACAAAATTCTCATTATATTTGAAAATAATTTGTCAGTTAGCTCTTCCTCACTTTGCTTGCATTCCCAAGAATAGTTGATTGCTGAGAATTATGACCAAATGCTAATTAAATGCATCATTGTTTCTAAAACAAAATTATAAAATTCATTTCATTTTTTTAATGAAAAAAAGAAAAGACATGCTAAGGGACATAGAGAATGTTGTAAAGAGGCCCATGACCAAAAGTGGAACAGTTTGTACAATTAAAATAGTATTTGTTTATAACCTAAAGCATAAAATAAATATCAGTGAGCTCCCATGATATAAATAAGTCATTGAGCAGCAACATTTTTAATGTAGTGATTGTTGAATGTGGCAAATTTTTAAATGTTTAGGTTGATGTGGGAATACCAGGAAACTAAAAGTGCACTAATGTTGGGAGCCCCGCGTGGGGAAAGAAGAACAGATGGAAAAGAATGATAGTGATCTGAGAGGTGATCTAACAAATTGGGACTTGGTGAGCATGAGCCAGTTCAATTTATTGTGAGCTTGGGACCACCTTCTATACCTTGGCAAGAAATAACCACAATAAAGCAATAAGGAAAGGAAACACCCAGGATCCTGTGGTATGCAAACCTAGGGTAGGAGAATGGAGGATTCATTACCTAACAGGAAAAATACCTGTGGGGGGTTAACAGTTTTATCTTTCAGGGACATGTCTTTTCAGTAGGACTTTCCTTGGAGGTTAGGGGGCTGCAGTCACAGATAAGAGACTTGCTGGTAACCATCTCTGGTGTGCCAGAGACAGATGAGAATAGATAAAAGTGTTCCTTTATCTAAGACATATCTCTTTATCTATTTTCAGCTCCCCACACATGAAGGTCTTGAGACATCCCAATCAGTAAAACTGCCATTTACTATACTTAAGTACTTTAATAAAAGTTTGGAAAGTCAAGATTAGTGTTGATTTAGGAAAGAGTTACCACAGTTTGCTCTAATGTCATGGTAGTTTTGAATATTTTGCATAGAGAGATAGACAAGCATGCAACTGAAGGAAACCCTGGAACTCCCCAACTGTACACTAAAGGCATCTGGGGTGTGTGCACACAAAACAAGGCAGATTCTTAGTGTAGAAGAACTTTAGTAGAATTGGCCTGCAAAGAGCAAAACGGAAAGATTATTCCTAATAATTTCCTAACGAAACTCCCCAAATGACCCAACCTCTCATGAACAAATACCCAACTAAACACGGTTGGCCAAAAGTGGGGTCACTGAGGCCTAAAATCTTGCAACATGGCATAATGCACCTTAGTGGGGGCAGGGGGTGGAGGGAACCAAGCAAATCTGGGAGAAAAGGAGCAAAGTTGAAGTACAAATCAAGGGAATGGCTGCCACTGTCAGCCTCCTGTGTGTCTCTCACCCACGTGTCTTTTTCCAGTGTTTCTACATGTCTTTCCTCCACATGCCTCCTTGCCGAGGGACAGAGTGTAACTTGAGCTGCGGAAGCCAGAGGTCTCAGTGCTCAGTTGTCTTCTGTGTTACATAGCTTCACTTGGTCACTCAGCTCTGCCCTTCATCTCCAGTAGCACGGTAGAGCCTATGGGCTAAGGCTACTACAGATAAGTGGGGACAGAGATCAACGGGCATCCCTGATAACTAGACAGATACCCAGAACTGCTCATATAAGCAGAACTGCTCTGCTGCTTTGACACCTCAGTAGCCCAGCACAGGGCAGAACTCTTGAAGCTCTGTGGAACTCAGTTTGCAACATCTTCATGTAGAAAAAAAAGCTGAAGCTTGAGGGAAAGACACAGAGTGGAAGAAAATAATTGTATTGACCTGTCTGGTAGAGGACATTTATCCAGACTATGTACAGAAGACTTACAGCTCAATAAGATGACAGAAATCGCAATAAGGTGACAGAAATTTCACTAAGTTACATAGCTTGATGTTAATTTGGCTTTTTTGATCTTTTGCTTGGTTTCTCTATATTCCACATTTAAGTGACACCATCCGGTATTTTTCTTTCTCCTCCTGACTTGTTTTGCTTAGCATGATCCTCTCCAAGTCCATGCATGTTGTTCCATTTGGCAAGAGCTTATCTTTTTGTTAGCCAAGTAGTATTCCTCTGTGGATGAGCTGATCCAGCTATCTGGTTTTTGGTACCTAGCTGGTTTCCATAGTTTTGCTATTGTAAATAGTGCTGCTTTAAACATAGGAGTGCATGCTTCCTTTTTAATTAATGTTTTTATATTCTTTGGCTAAGCATGTAGGAGTGGAATTACTGGGTCATATGGCAGATTTATCTTTAATCTTTTGAGAAGATGCTATACTGTTTTTCATGGTGGCTGAACCAATCTGCATTCCCACCAACAGTATAGGAGGGTTCCTTACTCCTACATCCTCAACAAAATGACAATAGAATGGGAAGGGAGCATGAGGATGATGGTGATGGACAATGGGTATTTAGGTGGTAGATGTGGTGTGGTGACAACATTTAAAGGAGGAGATCCTGTATTTCTAAAACACAAGCAACATTATAATCCAGTATTACTTCAATTAAAAAGAAATGTCAACCAGGCATCATGTTAAAAAATCAGACTCTTCCGTCTTAAAAGAAATAGCAAAAGTTGTGAAGGACTGATACAGGGTAGTGATGCAGTTAAAAATTGAGTAGGTGCCAAATACCCTGGTGGGTGGGGTTGGAGAAAGACATGCGAGAAGAAGCGAGAAGTGCCAAAAGGAAGATAAAAGGAAAGAGCAAAATAAAGAAAAAGGAAGCGAGAGGAAAATGGAGGCCTGAGAGAACAGGCCCACTTGGCCTCGTCAGGGTAAGCTTCCTGGAAGAGTGAACTGGATGTGTCAAGGAGTCATGGTGACCTGCAGAAGAGTAGCCAGCGTGGAGAGTGTGGCACTGCAGCAAGGTGGCATAGTGAGCTGGTACCTGGAGAGGGCCAGAGATTTGGAAAGCTGATTTCTGCATCAGCAGTTGTGGAAGTAATTTGAAGAAGCTTGGAGAAGTGGAACAGCATGGAACACTGGAGAAGAAGCAAATAGATGCTGGAGAAATACTGGACTTTGCAGTGCCTGCCTCATTTTTGGAGGAGCAAAGGGCACCATTTTGGACATGTGTCTTTGGGACTTTGGGGACTGAAAATGGTGACCGGGGTAAGGTAAGTGGCCACTTTTGGCTTTGAAAACATTTTGTTTTTCCTGGTTAATTTAATTTCCTGGTTAATTCCTGGTTAATTATTGAACTTCATTTGAGTGGTAACTGCTAGGCTTGGGTGAGAAGGATTTGGTAGGGAACCTGAGAAACAGAAGCTACTTTTTAAGAGGTTTTTTTTCCTGTGGCTTGTTGGTTGGCGGTTTCTGCCCCTTTCTATCTGATTTCATAACCACTTCACTAAAACATCATGAATTATAATGAACACATGAAAAATGTCTCAGTATTATTTGCATCTAGCTAAAGGCATATTCAAATAAAAAGTTACCACACTGAGAAGTATGGATACAATGATCTCTATCACAAGTGTTGGGAGCCTGCCATGACTGCAAGTTTCACATATGGCAACATGTAAAATGGTGCAGATATTTTTGAAAATAATTTGACTGTTTCTAAAAAGTTTAATATCTATTTACTTTAAGTCTCAGGTATCTTACTGCTAAAGACAAATGAAAATAAATTCATTTATAGACTTATATGTGAATGTCTAGAGAAGTTTTATTCATAGTAGCCCAAAATTGCAAACCTCCAAAATATTCTTCAGCTACCAAGTAGTAGTTGTAATGCATTCATGCAATGGAATATCATTGAGCAGTAAGATGGAATAAATCATCAATTCATACAACAACGTGGAACAAATTCCAAATGCATTATGCTAAGTGAAAAAAATGCACAGTTGATTCTACACATTTCATAAGTAACTTTCTGGAAAACACAAAACAACAAAAGTTAAATCAGTGGGTAATAGGGTCTGGGGGTAATGATAGGGGAAACGCTGAAAGGCATATGAGAAAAAATTTACGAATGATAAAATGTTTCATGTGTTGATTGTGATGGTTACATGACTGCATATGTTAGTCAAAACTCTTCAACTTTGACAAATGAAAGGTCAACGAAGGGAGATATCTACTCTGTATTATGTCTCAGTGTACTGAGCTCACCCACTATGATGATGTGCAGAAAAGGAGCTGGTGCATGATAAATGTCAATTTCTGTGAAGATCTTAGAGAGAATTTTTTTAACTTGGAAACTGCTCTGGCTTGTATGGGTCTTAGTATGACTAACAAAGCAAAAAGAAGATATAGTGTCATTTATTCCCCTTCTTACCAGATTTGGTCTGCTTTTCTTTTTGCCCCAAACAATGGAAGCAAAAGATTATAGCTCTGTTATGATTTTTTTCAACTAGGAAAAACCTAATTCATTTCAGGTAGTTATATATTACTCAATCATTTATCTTTGGAAAAGAAGACAAAGCATGATATCTCTGAACATTTACTTATTTAGCAGATGAACTCTAAGGTCAATAATAATGTACAGGTGTTGTCTTTGCTATAAAATTGGAAATTCAAAAGTTAGCATTTACTGCAAATGTTGCTTTAAAGTCAAATACTTCTTCCAGAACAAAATATCTTGGGCTGATATTTTAACACATGACCTGGACTTTTAAACACTGAAAACTCATTCATTACATAATTCATTCAGCAGGAGATGTAAGGCTAGCTGGTACAGTATATGCTCTCTTAGAAAATAAAGATAATAAGAATAAGAGTAACCTTCTGAATTACATTGCTATTTACATCTAACCTACATAGAGCTTCTACTGATTACATTCTTACTGCTAGTTTTAGATTACATGAATTACATGAATTTTGTAAAAATTTGTAAAGATTGCTGACAGATTTCATGACAATGGATTTTTACTTACCACATCTCAGAATATTTTCTTTTTACACTTCAGACATCAAGAGAGAAATCAGAGTGCCAAAGCCTCAGGTCAGAGAAAAATTGCTCAATGTCACTAGCAATCAGAGAAATGCAAATCAAAACCACAATGAGATACCACCTTACACCAGTAAAAATGTCCCACATCAAAACAAACAAACAAACAAACAAACCAACCAGGCAACAAGTGCTGGCATGGATGTGGAGAGAAAGGAACTCTCTTACACTGCTGATAGGAATGAAAACTGGTCCAGCCACTATGGAAAACAGTACGGAGGACTTTCAAACTAATGAAAATGGAACTACCATTTGACCCAGCAGTCACCCTTCTGGAAATCTACCCAAAGGAGACCTCAATGTGGGTACAAAAGGACACCTGTGCTAGGATGTTTATTGCAGCACTATTTATAATTGCAAGGACATGGAAACAACCCAAATGCCCCAAAGCAGATGAATGTGTTATATATGTGTTATATAGATGTGTTATATATACACAATGGCGTATTACTCATCAATTAAAATGACAAATTTGATGAATTTATGGAAACCTGGATGTACCTAGGAGAAATCACACTAGCAGAAATGAGTCAAAAAAAGACAGAAACCAAATGGTTTCACTAATACATGGACAACCAAATGAAAGTACACAATGGGAAGGTGCGGACCAGCTGGAGGGATCAGGGAGGGGAGGTGGTGGGTCACCCCCAGGGATTAAAATGATGAGAAATATATATATATATAAATTATTTTTTAAAATCTTCACAAGGAACGATTCTCCATTAGCATCCTCTCAGAATGGAATTGTTAACACATACATTAAAAACTCAAACATTTTCTACTTTCTACTATCTTTCTCTGGAACTAGATATGTTTTCTGTTGAGACAGATTCTTAAAACTCTGCTTTTCTTTTCAGTGAAAGTGACATCATTTCATTATGAAAGTTGCTATTATTTTCTCTGGGGGATTTTAATTCCCCTCACCATGTGTCTTAGTAATTTTGTTCACCCAGTGTTTGTTGTGTCTTCCTTCCTTCCTTTCTTTCTTTTTTTTTTTTTTTTTGTTTTGTTTTAGATTGTTGTTTTGCATTCCCTACTTTTCCAGGTTAACTTTATTCTGAGCACTATTACATATTTTCTACCTAAAGTGTTACCTTCAGTAGCAGTAAGGATTGAAAACTGAAAGTGTACTTTTTGCAACCATCCCCAAACATCTTAACAAAATTAAAGAAAAGAAGCAGGGAGCTTAAAGTCAATATTTTTTCTTCCCTTTCTGCAAGCTACATTTTTCTTCCCTCTCATTTTTTTGGTGTCTGTTGCACATCCTTTTCACCTTTAACTTCTAGATCTGAATGCTAGCTCCCTCTGTATAAATTAATGTGTTTTCTTGCCACCAGGAGACATAATCTGCATTAGAGCAGAACTCAGGCAGTGGGTTGGGGAATCTGAACATCTCTGGCAACTTGATAGGAAGTTAATTAGGGAAGGAAGGAATAAAATTGTGCAAAGGAGAGACAGGATCTTTGGTTTTTTTGCCTCAGTTTAAAATGTATAGATTATTAACTGTATTTTCAGTGCATTAGCTTGAGCCTAAATCTTGCTAGATTCATTGGAGAATGGATTGAGTTCTTCACTATAATGAAAATATGATTAGAACAAACTATTTAAATATTTAATGTATAAACCCCAATTGAATTTATATAATCTAAAAATAAACCTTGCAAAGACTTGATGAGCCTGATTTATTTCTTATATATTTGTTTCATTTCTCATAATAACATGAAAACACAATGTTTCTCCTTTTACCATCTGCTTTGGATCACCCATTCTATCCTATTTATTTTAAGATTCCACTGGGAGACACACATTGTGTCTTCTTCCTAGTACCTATTCTAAGATGTGTTGCTTTTCTTCATCTTTTAAGTTCCTTTCTCCCATTAAAAAGTCACATGGATCCTTTTTTGTACAGTAAGATAAATTTAGTGGTTAAGAGTGTGAGCATTGAAGTGAAACAGATCTGGTTTTAAGTGCTAGGTAAAAGTTAAAACCTATTCTAAATTCACTTTATAAACCTGCTTTCTCATTCATATATAAAGCAGGGTTAGTAGTACTATCTACTCAAAGTGTTGTAAATGGTGCTGTAGCAGTTTTCTAAAGCATTAGGAAAACTTCCAAAATATGCCTAAAAATCTAGAGTTATGCAGAAAAAAATATTGGTGATAAAATATCATTTCCTTCAAATCTCCCTACACTGTGTCATTCTGTGATGTTAGCTTTCTGAGGGAAGAGAGGTTTTCTAGTTAAGCCAGCGTCTGATTGTACCACAATACCAGATTCATGCTTCTTACCTTTCTGATCTTTGTATTTTCTACAACAATTCTGGAAGTCACAGATGATTAAAGAATAAAGGGGAAGTGAGAGATGGGAATGGCAGGGAGGTTGAGAACAAAAGGTGATTTACACAAATCTGGCCTTTGTTCAAATTATTTTAGTTGTGGAAGTTAAGGGGTTCTTAGAGTTCATTATGCATTGTTATCTTATACAGTGTTGGAGTTTTCTATTATGTGTTATATATGAGTACAAATATGTATATGCATCCATGTTACAGCAGATACATGTGTGCATTTATGCATGTGTGTGTATACAGCTATCCCCTGCTCTTTGAAATTCATGTTATTCCCTTTAGCTCTTCCAGAACACCTATGCTTTTCCCTAACCAAAATAAATGCATTAAAAAAATTTTATTTTATGATAAAAAGTGAAAAGCAAAACTAATGTTCAGGTTTTGTTTTGCCACATACAACAAAAGTGGCACTCCTCAAAGTCTATGCCTGGTGACTTCTTTATTCAGTCTGTGTATGATCATAACATTCTTGTTTTTCTAATATATTAGTGTGATTTTAGGTGTCATATGTTATGTGATTGGGTAGGTTATTCTCTGGGTTCAGGAATGCTGAAAAACAATTGTCCACATATAAACATAACATTTACTTTGTTTTATATCACTAGGACAGGTTTCATAAAAACATTCTATTTTTAGATGATAGGGAAAACTTGTATTTTCTACATGAAGGTCCCCTTAGGTGTAGATAAAACCTATTTTATCTTTTTCTTCCCACCTTGCTCCAATATCATGCCTAGTTGCAAATAGTAATTATTGTGTGTTTTATTTCTCAAGATTGCCCTATAATAGTACATTAGTTAACTAGCTATTGTTCTTCCTAAAAAATCAGTTTCCATGGTATTCTAATAATATTTCTAAGGGGAAAAATATATTTTCTTTCAACTTCGGAACTCTTCTTAAAATGTATTTGATGATTTCTTTACTTCCTTTCCTCTTTTTCTTCCTGACACTACTCTAAATCAGACATGAGATCCCTTAGTTGCAGACTTTACCTTTATCTTCATAAATTAGTCCATGGCTTTTAGGTAACATAATGGGTTTTTCTTTCCCAACTTCTCTGAGTCACCTGGGGGAAAGTTTTAACCTTTCTTGGTAGGGAATGTAGGTAAAGTTGCATTAATAGACATGTTTATTCATAGGATTATTCCAAGGTCTAACAGAATTAATGCATTCAGCAATCATACAGGGTAAGCTGTAACCTTAAAATGTTAGCTTTGATAGTTGGAAGTATTATGCTATAGTAGTTAAGTGTGTAGCCTCCAAAGATAGACTAACTGGACATTAATCCTAGCTCAGTAATTTGATAACCTTGAGTAAAATGTTTAAACTTTGTAAACCTCAGTTAAAAAAGAGCATCATACTATTTCCAACAAAGTAGACTTGCATCAATTAAACAACTTAGATCAGTTACTGGCCATTTGGAAACGTTCTTTGACTTTGCCTTCTAAATCTGAGAATAAATTTTTTATTCTTCCAATTATATTTTGAATTTCTAAGACCTTATTTCTGAATTTCTAAGATCTTTCCTCTTCTGATAGATCCTTGTCATAGCATCCTATCAGTGAGTTGTGTATAGAATATCTTCTCAAATTCTCTGAAGCTACTAATTTGACATACTAGTTCCAGAATAATCTTAATTTCTTTATCAGAAGTTCTCAAACTTTATTTATTTTCATTTTTCATCTTTACTTAGAGGACATTCCTCAAAGTCCTGGTGGGTATTGATTGGTTATTGTAGTTCAGCACCAGGTCATTTAGCACCTACCCTAGAGATGTGTGACCTGGAATTGTACAAACACGCAGCAAGGGACATTAAATCCCCTCATCTTTTTGTTTTTTTCCAAAAGAAATCATCATGTTTCCCATCTGGGATGAATGCCTGTGAATTCACGGTCAGGACCGATGGGGTGGGGAAGTCATTTATTCTGTATTCAAACTTTCTTTTAATCCCCCTTTTTCTGTCTTCCATAGGCCTTGAATTTGAAACCTTGCCAAGACTCTGCTTGGACAGATTGTCAGCTTCTTTGGCAGCAACACAGAGTGAATTCTAGGCCAACGCTTCCCCCTGCCAGGTCTCTAAGGTCAAAACTGCCATTATTGTCCTGCCTTCTAGAAATGTGTTAAAATCTCGTTCCAATGAAATTATTTTCCCAATCTATCTTCTGTTCTGGATTAATACTTTTTGAATTCCTTTCCTAATTTAATGGAGATTTAAGGTAGAGAAGAGATACAATTGTCCAGTGGGCCATCTTCAATGAGCCTTGCTGGAGGTAGAGTTTAAAAAATTCCTTCTCATTTTGATGTAATTTGGTTTTTATTAGTTAACTCCACATATTATCAGATATAAAATAAGGTATGTGAAGAGCAACATCTAACTGAAAAAGTGTTTGTGCAGTGTCTGTAAATACTAAGGAGTACAGTGACTCCTCTCTGCCATCCAGGGAAGCTCCCCTGTGGCTGTCACATTAAGCTGTTTAGATTATGTCAGGAACTACAAACTGAGACCTGTCAGGACTCACACTGTGGATAAAGAAAACTTCATCTCACTTTCTTGTCCGTCTTCAGAACACTGAAGATTGAAATGGCATGATTGACCTCCAATGGGTAGCGGTATCTCCATTCCTCCAATGTTTACCTTAAGAAGCATTCCTCAAGAGAGACCAACAAATTTGTGAGTAAACCCCTTGCCCCAGTTATCTCACAGAGACTAATATTTTACCCACTTTAATTGTGCATTTGCCACTTTTCTCCCTTGTTTGTCTAATCATAAACCATTCTTTTTTGTCCTGTAAATAAGACTTGTAAGATAAAATAAACACTGAATGGTTCATGCTTCCATTCAGTCCCAGCCTCTTTGGTTGTGACAATCTCTTTCACTGTCCTTTCTACACCCTGCAGCCTGGCTCTTTCCGAGATTACCATAGTGCTCCAAGGCCATATAATTTGGATAATTTTGATAAATGCACATTTTTATTGCTAATTGACATTCTTCTGTTCTCAAAACCCTATCTTGCCTTTCCCCCTAATGATATGGCTAGATAACAAAGAACTTTCTTGAGGCATCTTCCATCTAGACAGACACATAGCTAGTCCCAAGAAACTTGATTTTTAAATTTTTTTATTACAAATTTAGAGAGTTTTGCGTGGGGGGGAGTGTATGAAAGAGAGAGAACAGGACAGACATGATTCTTTTCATGCCACAGCTTTGTCCTGTAGTTGTATTCCACACCTACCAACTCTTAACTGCTTTTCTGATTTGAGCATCAATCAGCAGCAAGCACAGTCATTCCTGCTTACTATTCTGAAAGGAAAATAGATCCAATAAGAGTCACACAGGGGATAGGCTGGACATGTCTGATGCTCTCAGTCAAGTTTGCATTGTACACGTTCATCTGTTTTCTCGGGACTCTCTGAGCATGGATTGCTGATCAGAGGTGAAAAGAATGTGTAATCAGTGTAGATGTAAAAGCGTTTCTTACACCTACTCAGCATTTTAATTTGGACATGAGTGGAAGGCACATTTACATTTCCTGAAGCATGTGCATTCACTATCTCTCTGTTGCCATCAGGGAACTTTGGATGGTACTAACTCAGCAACACATGCAAATAAAGTCAACAAGTACTAATGTCACTATTTCTCTATTAAAGTCTCCACCCACCTCTTAGTCTCTCCAGAACTTCCTGTTACACAAAGAGAGTAGTTGAGTAGTTTTAAAACTGTGATGTTTTACATTCTAGGCAGAAAACACTTATGATGACATAGCAGTTGTTTCTTTTCTTCCTAATGAGGCTGATAGCCACTAGAGGCCCTCCAAGTCCAGAATTCAACAATGGAAGTGGAATGCTAAACAGCTCTCCGCAGTATCTTCAGCCCAGAGGTAACTGTGGGTGTGATTAATCATTGTGAAAGCACAGATTTGCCAGTCATGTCCACAACTGGCATATTAAACACCTGCAATCTGTTCCATAGTCTACAGAAGCTTCTTTTCTGAAAAGTATTATCTGAAACCAATAATAATTTCTGGGTTCATCTGTTCATTTTTTATTCCTCTCTATAATTTTTAAAATATTTTTTGCTTCAAAACAAACCCTCATGGCTTACATATCTTGTGAGGGATTTCACAAACCAGCAAAGATTCGTCTGTTTTCCCAGATTAAAACACTCATTGTTATTCAACACAGGATCCAAAGAAGATGCTTTCCTCCATCCCATGAATAGTAATGGCAAGCATTTGATTCACTGGATCAGATGGGCAATTGAGCTTGAGAGACCTGGGTTATACCTCCATGGTCCTTCTTGCCAGTTGCTGGGTGCCCAGAGGTCTACTTACAGGATAGTCCAGGGAAGAACTTAATATTCTGACTGGTTCTCCACACAGTCTCTAAAAGCAGAAAAGGACAGTTGTGTGTGTATATGTGTGTTTGTGAGTGTGTGTTTGTGTATGTATGTGATCTTCCCAACCTGCTCAACATGTCAATTGCTGGCAGAATTATGAAGCAGTGGAAAATGTCCAACCCAAATCTTTCAGATTAAGAATAATGAATTATTATTACCTCAACAATGAGTATGCATAATGACATTGATTCCTCACTAGAATTCATTCCATCTTCAGAATGACCCAAAACAGACAGACCACTCAGTTGGTAGTCAACTCCCCTTTCAACCCATCTTTATCATAGCAACATATTCTCCTTAAATCAGCATCTTTATATCATTCCTCTGTCTCTATAGAGTATTGATAACTCTTCATTAACATTTGGATAAGTTCAGTCTTCTTTATCATCTTATTCAAATTTGCACACATTGTATCTTCCTCAGTTTTCATTTCTCCCCTTTTTACATGACCTTTTCTTGACCTTTTTGCCCAAAAATCATCTTTCCTGCTTGAAATTCCCTTGCAGATTTCCTTAGTAAGGACTCAAGTCAACTATAGGAAGTTCAGTGCTAACCAAGTTCTATCAGTCTAAGAGTGTGAGTCTGAACCAAGAGGGAGATTCCTCCTCTTAGGGAGTGATTCCACTTGAAACCTATCATTGTAGTGAAGCTCTAATAACCCAAGAATAGCCTTCTGGGGATTTGGGCTGCCCTATTCAATGGAGGTTGCTTGTTCTTGGAGAGGTATCCTAGAGTCTTCAGTTGAGGGTTATTTCACTTGGTCTTACCACAATGAAGCTGAGGCATAGAACAGGCAAGTTTTAATGTTTGAAAATTCTATCTTTGGTAGTTCATTTTAACATCCCTAAAATGACATGCAATTATAGGTGTGTCAAGAACAAGATGGTAAATAACTGCTCCTTTCCCATTAGTTAGAGAAATCAAGTTGATGAGGAAGCACATTGTTCATGTTGTGTATCAAATTTGTTCAACTGTCTAAGTCACTTGAAAGAAAAATGAGTCCAAACTTCTTCAAGAGTAGAGGGTTAATTTTTTTTTAATTTTGTTTTTGGATCAGTTTTAGTCTAGTTCATAGAAAAATGTCAAGAGTCTCATCTTAACCAAAAGACCTTTCACTTCATCATGAGGAATGCATTTGGAAGTTCTTGGTTCAATGACTTTTCTTGAACTTCTACTTCTGGTATGATGCTTTCTAAGCTGAGAGGAAAGAAGTTGTTTACAGGATGCTGGCCTTGGTTTGCGTAGAGTTGTAGAAAATAGATGTGTATTAGCCATTTCAGCTATCCAAATCTTAAAGAAAGTGACTTGCGCATTGCCTTTACTAAAGTGCTTTTGGTGATTACTCCTTATACTTTGATACTGACCTCTGACCACTGACCTTTTGCTTCATCAACATGTTTCTGTACTTTTGTTTTAGAAGTCAAGGACTAAAATAGGCTATTTCAGATGAGATGAATTTAACAGGACATAGTGGTTTGTCTCATCACAGCTCTTCCTGCTGCATATTTCATGACCACTGAAAAAAACCCAAGGACGAAATTTATAATAATTAACACTGACTGCTGCTTTTCTGAGGTAGTAGATGGTGTTGCTGGGAAACTAAGTGGACAAAAGGAAGGCAAAGTTTTTACTCTTGCAGATTTAACATGGATTTCATGTGGAAGGAAGATTTATTTAAAGGGTTTAATTCTTTTTATCTTGATTTTATGTAGCTGATTGTGACACAAAGTATTTGCATACTCAATTTTAATAATCATAGCCGTACTTAGTGATATTTTATGGAGTCACTTATATTTGAATTGATATCTAAGAAATTTGGAGATCAGTGTGGAGGGAAAACTCACGTGTATGTGGGGGCACTTATAGATACACACATGCGTAAGAAATGTGTGATTGGAGTATCTGCCAAAAAAACAGAGCTATAACTGTAATATATGAGCTTTGAGCATTGCCTATTCATTACTAAACTTGGGATGTAAGTCCAGAGAAGCCCTGAGATAGTCATTTACGTAAACAGTTTGTGTTTGCCAACATAAACTGTGATTCACTACATTTTTCGGTCATGATAACTCACATTTTTATTACTTAGGGAGAATCACCATGAATTTCCCTAGTGATAGTAAAAATCACAGATGTCAGTGATGATCTTACAATAAGGACAAGTTGCTATGTTTCAAAGACTTTCTATCTCTATTAATCATATACCTTTCCCTAGATCCTTCATTAGAACACTAAAAAAGAGTTAAAATAGTAACTGTGTTTCATATTTTAGCACAATAACAAGGGAGTAATTTTTAAAATCACTCAGAGAGCATTAAAACAAGCAATAGGTAAACACACCAGCCACTCCCCCTCTCCCAGATGTTGGAATTTAATTGCTACTGTGTGCATGGCATACTTATTGATTAAACAATCAAGAGATGATTCTCTTCTGCCTCCACAGTTAATAAGCCCTGACCCAGAGGACTCCTTTCTCTGCTCCTCTCTCTCGGTGACAGGTTATCCTGCACCTTGGAGTCATATCAAGGCCCCACACTCTTTGGTCCTTTTACTGCCTCTTTCAGATCATTCACTTGCTTCCTATTACTGAACCATTAGCAAGTGTTTGAACTATACTTTCTTAAAACGAAAAGGCCCCATTGTGCTTTATAATCATATTTCAGGAAAATGTTTAATGTTATACTGGAAAATATTTTCAACTTTAAAAGTCTAAAATAGAGAATAACATGTGTCTTGATCTTCAGGACCATAATCAGGTTCATAGTTTATAAAACATATGGTTACCCAAGTATGAAAAATTTCTTACTTGGTGGTAGAAATTTCAGCAACAGAACCTCGTTTTCTTTGGGGGGAAAGGAATCTTGATGAAGGGGGTCCTATTAAAATGAAAATATCTGCTGTTTGGAGTTCTGATAGGGGACTGTCTTTTATTTCTAACTGGACCACTTAGTGAAAAGAAGTTTAGATGAGGCATTGGTAGTGGGGTCTTGAAAATACTGGGAATTTCCTGGACTAAGGAGAAACCCATGCAGAGAAGAGGTGAGAGTGCTGAGAACCAACTCTCTTCACAATTTTTAACTATTTACTCTATTTTTCTATAACAGTTATGTTTGTGTGTGTTTATTTTAAAATCAGACAATTGTCATTTAAAATAGCAATGTTAAAGTGCTGTCGTGGGGTTCCAGTTTAACAACAGCACACGGGTGATGCAAAGGCAAGAGGCATTTATTTTCTGACTTAAGTCAGGGTCCAGCACTGACCTGGATCACCGACGCAGCGGTTACATCAGGACGAGTGAGGACCCCGAGCCCCCACGCAGTTTTCTTTTATCCCTTGGCAAGGGGCTTGGGAGTACGTGCACTTACTTTGGTTGGCTAGTGAGGGCTTGGGGATACGTGAACTTACTTTGGTTGGTTAATGAGGGCTAAGATATGAGGGTCTTATCTAGCTACTGAGAGGCTTTGCCATGTAAGGAGATGTTGCTGGCCGATGGCCAATGATGCCTTATATGGTTGGCTTCTGGCTGCTTGATATCCGCTAACAAAATGGTTATCATTTGATATTTAACAGCAACACTCTAGTTAAAAAAAAAAAAAAAAACTTGTTAAATGGACAATGAGAGAGAATTCACTTAACCAAATAATTAAAAAGTTCTATAAAATTACAAACTGAAGTACCATAGGATTCA
>PVHY01025984.1:0-17783 GCA_004024945.1 Uropsilus gracilis
AAGGAAGGAAGGAAGGAAGGAAGGAAGGAAGGAAGGAAGGAAGGAAGGAAGGAAGGAAGGAAGGAAGGAAGGAAGGAAGCAAGGAAGGAAGCAAGGAAGGAAGGAAGGAAGGTTGGTTACACTGGAGATCACCATAATAAAGGACTGGAAAGAGACAAAGTTGGCCTTTTGTGATCATTTCCACTTGCCTAGCAGGAAAAATTTTCTAGAAAATAGCCAGGATAATACTGTTAAACCTTCTTAGAACATGAGCACACTTATATTAAATCCAAAGGTAACAAGAAAGAAAAGGCAGGCCCTAACAAGTATTCATTTGGTAATCCACTCCTGCCTTAAAGCAAGTAAAGAAAATATTAAGAGGGATTGCAAACAAAAGTTACCACATAAACTTCTGACCAAGTTGTGTTTAGATGCAATATAAAAGTAGGACACAAATGTGCTAAGCAAGGGCTTCAAACATAGAAGATAGTCTAAAACTGACCAGAAGCTTCAAATGTAAGAGAATCTAAAACAATCAATGGTATTCCTCTAAAGGTCAAGTCAAATAACTGCAGGTAAATTCCTCTTCCTTATATATGGCATGGAAAACACTATTCTTACAGAAAATAAAAAATTGAAAGCAAGACACTAGATAAATGCATTGCTATGCCAGAAGAAGTTTTGATGGCATTCTACCAGCCATCACAGAATGTATTTCTTTCTCTTCCTCCTCCTCTTCTCCCTACTTCTCCTGGAACTTGCCAATGGCACTTCAGGTACACTCTGTTCTCTAGTGTTACTTGATGTTACTGATCCCAAGTCACTATGTAAATACGATTTTATTGCCTATCTAGTTATATCACTTAAGAAGACAAAATTCTAAACTTAGGAAACACATTACAATGTCAGCATGCTGAAATAAAGGCAGTATGACTCCAAAGTGCATGATCCTAGATCTCTTAAAATGGAGTAGCCAAAGAATTTGCCACAGATTAAAAGTTCAAAGCATTCAAAAGATGGCCATATTGGTTAAAATAAGTCTTCCCATGGGTGTTTCCTTTGCTTTCAAACTACTCACAACACCTCTCACACAAGATATGTGGGATTTTTTTTCCCCCAACTAGCAATTCGCTGACATCTGGGAATCCTACAGTTTAATTCAATTCTGACACTATCTGCCTGGAGACACTGTCAGATCCCACATGTTTAGGGCTCAGTCCTATAGTACTACTCCCACTCCACTTCCCACGAACTTAAATAGCTGTTCAAAGCATTTCAAAAAATGGCCACATCTAACAATTTTAGTTCTCCTCCCTCACATAAAACCTCTACTACAATCAGGCAAGCACAATCACAGCCATAAAGTCCATGCTTGTCATTTTTTTCTATGATTTTGTTTAGACTGATCCCTTCACCTAGAATGCTCTTTTCCACATATTTAAATCCAATCACCTCACGAGTCTATAAAACTCAACAAAGTGTGACATTATCTACCTTATCATATCCCCAGTGGCTTATACATGATAGTCATTCAAAAAATTGTCCAGTTGAATCTTCTTCCATGAAAAACATACCAAGTACTTGTACCAACCTTCTTTTTCAACTCTGAATATCCCTGTAATCAGCATCACACTTTAGTACCTAGTGTCTCTGTAATTGTAAATCTCTGGCTTGACTTTGAACCAAATGTCTTTCGTATATTTTCATAACTCACAGGAGAGGGTCTAGGTAAACACTAGATATACAACAAGCACACAATATGCATTTATTAATTGGAGTGTTGATATACTTATTAAAAAATCAATTTGCTACATGCAACTCTGTCAGAATGCAAATATTCTGCATAAAGCTTTTACCACTGCTTACATTTTATATTTCATAAATCACTTAGTAGAAGCACAGTTCAGAGCCGGGCACGGTAGCTCGTGCCTGTAAGCTTCAGCCTATGAAGCAGCTGGGGCTAAGGATCGTGGTTCCAGTCCCACTCAAGGCAACACAGCGAGACCTAGTCCCAAAAAATAGCTGGGCACGGTGGTGTGTGCCTGTAATCCCAGCTACCTGGGAAGCTGAGTCTGGGGATTGCTTGAGTCCGTGGTACCCCGGGCAATGTGAGCCTGCAGTTCCATGGGCAAAAATAGCGAGACTTAGTCTCAAAAAAAAAAAATAAGCACAGTTCAGCATCTGGCAATTACAGAAACAATCAGAAAAGTCTCAATGGCTCAAAGTCTGTATATTACACACAACAATGAGTTTTCTTGGTGGAGAATGAGTACTTCAGGGTGATCTGAATTGTTAGCTGTCATAATGAGTTTTGAAATGCCACGCTAAGGGCCGGGCACGGTGGCTCATGCCTGTAAGCTTTAGCCTATGAAGCGGCCGGGGCTAGGGATACTGGTTCGAGTTCCACCTGGGGCCAGCAAGACCTAGTTCCAAAAAAAATAGCTGGGCGTGGTGGCGTGCGCCTGTAATCCCAGCTACTTGGGAAGCAGACTCTGGGGATTGCTCGAGTCTGTGGTACCCTAGGCAACAAGAGCCTGCAGTTCCACGGGCAAAAATAGCGAGTCCCAGTCTCAAAAAAAGAAAAAAAGAGGGCCGGGCACGGTGGCTTGTGCCTGTAAGCTTCAGTCTATGAAGCGGCCCGGGCTAGGGATCGTGGTTCGAGTCCTGCCTGGGGCAGCTAGTTCCAAAAAAATAGCTGGGCGTGGTGGCGCGCGCCTGTAATCCCAGCTACCTGGGAAGCTGAGGCTGGGGAATTGCTTGCGTCTGTGGTACACGGGCAAAAATAGCAAGACCTAGTCTCAAAAAAAAAAAAAAAAAAAGGAAAGAAAAAAAGAAATGCCACGCTAGCATAATATAGATATATTGTAGGCTACTAGACCCTCCCAACTTAAGTTTTCCATTTTCTGTGCTGTAATTTAGAAATTAAATAGTGCTGGCTGGTACAAATTGATTAGCACATCACTCCTACAGTACTAAGTTTATAATACAGCAAAACTATAATTTACAATTTCATTATGTAGGGTGATAGAAACTACTTTTGCAGTAAATAATTGTTAATATAGCAAATAAAATTTTATTGTTTGTTATGTGTTTACTACCTGCTAGCACTGCTCTTGGGGCTTTATTATTAACTCACTGATAATCCTACGAGATTGGTACTGCTACTAACTACATTTTACAAATTTGAAGGAACTGAAGCACAAAGGGTAAGAAATCTTACGAACAAGTAGTAAGCAGAGAAGCTGAGCTACCAACCCAAGAAGTCTGATAGTCGAGTCCCCTCTTTTGAAAATCCTGTTATACTGCCTCCCCAAAATAACACATTACAATACAACACTTCACTTGAGGTATCAAGAGAAAAATACCCAGTGGTCCATATAATGTAAAACCAACAATATTCGAACTTATACATGCTTACCACTTTTACTGCATGTTCTTCTATGCATTTAAATTCTATGCTATGATATGTTGTGATAACATATCATATCAGACATGTTATGATAAATATCAAAGTTTGGTCTAGTTCAAAGATGTGCTTACTGTAAAGACAAAAAAAATGTACGTACATTTTCTATTCCTGGAAGACTCTGAGAATAAAAATAAGAATAATATCATTAGTTCTTTTAGCGTATCTTTAAATAAAACTATTAACTAAGAACAAAACTTTTGAATTTATTTTGAAAGTACCAAGGAAATTTTGAACTACTGATACTTTAATTTTTAACCACCATTCCAAGGCTCATTACTATTTTCAAATGATTGTTTCCCTCTTCAGGAAAAACAAATAACTTAATTTCAATACACCTAACTTTTCCTCAAATGTCCACATACTTTAAAAAATACTTACTTTTGTTAGGTAAGAGCAAGAGTTCTGAAGCCAGTCTAATTGACTTTTAGCATGTTTAGTCACTTGTTAGCACTAAAAATAAAACTTGACCCTATGAAAAAAAGTCAACACTTACTAAAGTGCAAAAAAGAGACAAAATACCAGGTTTATTTTTCATACTACAAGAACAGTGTTGTCTCATTCCTTTGTTTACATGCATCTTAAAAAAAAAAAGTAACTGGGCACGGTGGTGCCTACCTATAAGCGTCAGCTTATGGAGTCACGGTGGGGTCTGGGGATCATGGTTCGAGTCCTGCCCAGGGCAACACAGTGAGACCTAGTCCCAAAAAATAGCTGGGCATGGTGGCATGCACCTGTAATCCTAGGATTACATTAATACCTGGGAAGCTGAAGCTGGGGACTGCTTGAGTCCATGGTACCCCGGGCAACATGAGCCTGCGGTTCCATGGGCAAAAATACTGAGACCTAGTCTCAAAAATAAAATAAAATAAAAAGTAAAAAATCCAACATCCCATGACTTACCACTAACCCTAAAGTTAAGAAACAGGAATTTGTGGGTTACGTTAGTAATAAACATAGCGAACAAACTCTTAGGCCATCCTAATCATGCCCGCATACTCAAGATCAACTAATATACTATACTAAATAAATTATTCCTTTACTCATCATATTTATAAAATAAAGCCTTTAAAAAATCTGAAAAAAAAAAGAGGTTTTCATGGCTGAGCATGGTAGTGCATGCCTGTAAGCGGCAGCCTAGGAAGCCACAGCCAGGGCCAGGGATCGCGGTTCGAATCCCATCAGGGGCACATAGCAAGACCTAGTTCCAAAAAATAGCTGGGCATGGTGGCGCGCGCCTATAATTCCAGCTACGTGGGAAGCTGAGGCTGGGGATGGCTTGAGTCTGTGGTACCCTGGGCAACGTGAGCCTGCGGTTCCATAGTCAAAAATAGCGAGACCTAGTCTCAAAAAAATAAGATAAAATAAAATAAAAAGGTTTTTATGACCAAAATTAATTATGCTATCACCTAGTTAGAAATACATGAACAGCCAGGCATGGTGACTCGTACCTGTAAGCTTCAGCCTATGTAGTGGCCAGGGCTAGGGATCGCGGTTTGAGTCCCACTTGGGGCCAGTAGCGAGACCTAGTTCCAAAAAAATAGCTGGGCATGGTGGCACGCGCCTGTAATCCCAGCTACCTGAGAAGCTGAGGTTGGGGATTGCTTGAGTCTGTGGTACCCCAGGCAACGAGAGCCTGCGGTTCCATGGGCAAAAATAGCGAGACCTAGTCTCAAAAAAAAAGAAAAAAAGAAATATATGAACAAGATAAAACACCTGAATTTAGCTGGATAATACTTTAAGACATGACACCAATCTGATTGCAGATACATAAAAGTGCACTTACCACTGTGACTGGAAATATCAATAATCTGTGACTATAGCTTTGAACTGAAAACTGATACTTACAATTAACATATTAAATGACATAGTAAAATAGGAGAAAGCATTGTTACCTACAATAAAATTATCTGTATAGAAATCATTTTAAATATTGCTTCAATAAGATAATACATTCATCAATATCAATATATACCTTATATTAATTTAATACAATTAAATTAATGCTTCTCAAATGTCAATTCCAATATTAAGGCTCGATTTTATAATTTAATTATATTAAATAATTTGATAATTCAATTAGGATTCTTGGAGCATCTCATTTTATCATCACCAAAAAATTAGATACCTTCTTGTTTTCCTACCATTGTAAGTACAAAGATCAACGAAGGAGACTACACTTGGAACTCTTTAATAAGTAAGCTCTCTGAAAGCTTTTGTTAGTGCAAGGATCAATTCTTTATCCTCATGACTAGAAGATACCTATAAATCTGTTCTAAGCAGTTCTGAGAATTTATTTAGCAAACATTCCACTGGAGAATTCTTGCTCTCTATTCTTACATTTCTGTTCACAGTTTTGCTCTCCTGTGTGGCAGGTAGCCTGCCACAGGTAAACAGTCAAAATAGGATAAACCACATTGTCATGAAGTATACTCTCAAAACTCTTAGGTGTAAGTGAAACTGGGAAGTAATTCTATTATCAGTCTTTCACTATCTGCTCTGGTAGGAACATCAATTGTACATTAAGTATCAGCAACAACTACAACAGTATAAAACAAACTGCTTTAATTTTTACAACAAAATCAACTACGATAAATAAAAAATGTCCGGGCTGGGCTGGACACGGTAGCGCATGCTTGTAAGCGACAGTTTATGGAGTGGCGGCAGGGTCTGGGGATCAAGGTTTGAGTCCTGCTCGGGGCAACACAGCAAGACCTAGTCCCAAAAAACAGATGGGCGTGGTGGCGCGCACCTGTGAGGCTAGGGAATGCTTGAGTCCGTGGTATCCCGGGCAACATGAGTTCCATGGGCAAAAATAGCAAGACCTAGTCTCAAAAAAAAAAAATACTAATAAAAAATGTCCCTGATATGCAAAATAAACCATTTATTTCAATTAGGAAATTCTCAAAATGCACCGGTCAGGAAAACGACTTCTATACTAGAGAATGCTAAAACAAACAGTTTTAAAAATTCTAAATATTTGTGCCATAGCTGTATAGTTCTAAACACAGAGAAAAACATGGGACAAAGAGCAATGCAAGGCTCAAAATGGGAATATTTTACCCTCATTTCCTTCAGGAAAAGACACTATTTTGGAAATACAGATGCAATCATACTCTACTAGTACCCCACACATTTGAATTCACACAAATGAGGAAATCACCTTCAATTTCCCAACAGTGCTGGAGAAACTAGGCACGTATTTATGAAACCAGACACATCCTACCCTCTCACTTCAACAAAACACATTCTAAAGGTATTGTGATACTTTTTCTGCCATACAACCTCAGCAAGTAAGTAAGCAAGGTTTATCACCTTAAATCAATCTGAATACTGAGATTTATAACTGAAAAATATGATTGCTGAGATGGAAGACTGAACAGAAATAGGTCTGACTATTGCCTATGCCTCCTACCCTACTTGATTTATGACCTAAGAAAGATCACTGTTTAAAAACAAACTTCTGTAAAACTGTTGAATGCTGCACTGCCCTTTAATAAAGAAGGGAATCTGAGACAAAACTCCCTAATTATTCTCATTTATGCCAGTGCCCGTATCACCTCAGACAAATCGCTCCTCACAATTTACATTTTCAACTAGCAAATGATTATTTTCACTCATTGGCAAAAGTTTAGTGAGTAATTTATAAAGTTAAATGATCACAGAAGTAAAGTCATAGTAGAGTGTTAGTTGTGTTTATTTTTGCTTGCTTTCACTCTCTTTTTCAAACAAATTTTACTGCTTTTCAACCATTTTTCAAGGAAAAACCTTCTGCATTAGAGACCAGAGATACTAGCCAAGTCTGAAAAATTTGGTCTTTAATCTAAATCCTATCTGGAGGCCAAAAATCAAGATCTTTCTAAGATGCTGATGGGAAAAGAATAGTTTCAATGAAGTTAAGATCATAAGCAGGGGCTGGGCATGGTGGCACATACCTGTAAGTGGCAGCCTAGGAAGCCATGGCGGGGACCAGGGATCGCGGTTCGAGTCCTGCTCGGGGCATCACAGCGAGACCTAGTCCCCCCCCCCAAAAAAAAATAGCTGGGCGTGGTGGAGTGCGCCGGTAATCCCAGCTCCCTGGGAAGCTGAGGCTGGGGATTGCTTGAGTCTGTGGTACCCCAGGCAACGTGAGCCTGCGGTTCCATGGGCAAAAATAGTGAGACCTAGTCTCAAAAAAAAAAAAAAGGATGGTAAGTAGAGAAATTAATTTGGAAGGAAAAAAGGAAACGCAAAAATTCCTTGGGAAAAACCTGGCCGTTTCTGGCTTTAGACAATGCTATTTCCTCATTCCCAGTAATTTTAAAAATGATTCCAGGCCGGGCATGGTGGCACATGCCTGTAAGCGGCAGTCTAGGAAGCCAAGACCAGAACTGGGGACTGCGTTTCGAGTCCTGCTCAGGGCAATGCAGTGAGACCTAGTTCCAAAAAAAATAGCTGGGTATGGTGGCGAGCGCCTGTAATCCCAGCTACCTGGGAAGTTGAGTCTGGGGATTGCTTGAGTCTGTGGTACCCCAGGCAAGGTGAGCCTGCGGTTCCACAGGCAAAAATAGCGAGATCGAGTCTCAAAAAAAAAAAGATTCCAAATTTCCAAATTACACTTAAGATACAACACTCATAAAGGGACACCTGTGCTCGGATGCTTACTGCAGCACTATTTATAATTGCAAGGATATGGAAACAACCCAAATGCTCCAAAACAGATGACTGGATGAAAAAGATGTGGTATATATTACTCCTCAATTAAAAATGACAAATTTGATGATTTTATGATAACATGAATGTACTTAGAAGAAATCATATTAGCAGAAACAAGTCATAAAGAAAAAGACAGAAACCAAATGGTTTCACTAATATATGGAACATAGGAAAAATAAACAAAAAGCCATGAGGAAAAGTCAAAACAAGCTAACAACCAAACTGAAAAACACAACAGGTGGGAGGGGAGGGAGGGGGAGAAGACGGGAACAGTCAGGGAGGGAAGGTGGTGGGAGAACACCTGGGATTGCAAACATGTGAATTTTACATATAAATTATTTTTTACAAAAAAAATACAACACTCAACAAGAATTAGAGTACAAGTTTCACCTTTTTCCTCTTTTAAATTTGAGTTTACATCAGAATTCAATCTCATACAGTAACAGTTTTTATCTATTCATGTAACTTTTTCTATATATGTTTGTTTTATTGTCCTAAGGGTAGTTGAATATGGTTATTAGCTTACCAGTTTGGTATTCTACATAAATACATTTTAACCAGTGAAGTCTTGAAAAATGTGACTGTGTTAGGGATGCTGAGGCAAAGTGTATTGCTTAAAGTGTGTCCTACATCTTTCTAGCCCTCCAAGACTTCACTGAGATTATTTCTTCTACCTTTCCTCCATTCCTGAAATGTTAAATCCTATCCATTGTTTAAGGTCCAACTCAAATGCTCTCTTGCCTGTACCCTGAATAAGCTTTCTATTTCTAATATACAACTTTACTGCTAGAAAGGGCGTGCCTATCTTTCCTAGTACATTGTAAAACCCTGCAGTACAACAACAACAAAAAAAATCTCTCGTGTAATGGCTGTAAACACAGAAAGTTTGAAAGATAAGAAGCAAAATCTCAGTTTAAAGTATTCCTATGTAAAGTATTCTGATATATAAAGTATTCTGATATAAAGTATTCTGTTATAAACCAGCCTAGTCAATCAGTGGGTCAGCTGCTAGAATCCATTCTCTTCATAACCAAACTCAAACAACTTGATTGCAAACTCTTTTGAAGCCAGGGACTCTATTCTGTCTTGTGTATACACCCTACCACCATCCTCACCTCAATAAACCCTAGTTCTCTCATACAAAGCTATATTACCGGTAGGTGAAGAAAGTGATTAAAACAAAGATCAGATAATGAAAAATAGAGACTCGGGAAATGACAAAAGCTGTCGATGCTTAGAATAATCTCAAAGTCCACAATACAAGTGTTATAGATACAGACACCAGAGGATATGGCAAGGATGGAGACTAACTTTACTGGAAGTGTTGATAGTGAATAAAATGAAATGAAAACAAAAGCATTCTCTCGGTTAAGTTTATGCCCCCAAATGGAGACAATGAATAAAAATCTTTTGTTGTTGTTGCTACATTTCATTAATAATGGTGATTGGTCCATATGACAGCCAATACTAGACATATACCTTCTTGTACCACCAATTAATTAGATAACACAGGCCATGGACGATCTGGACACTTCCCCAGGGAGGCACAATAAAGTGACATGGATCAAGACCTTACATCTTCTCCACCATCCCCTATTAGGGGAAGTAAAAATACAAGTGTGATAAATATCTAAGTTGTAAAGAAGTGAGTTTGGAGACTGGTCCAGATAAAAATGACCTTGTAGACACACTGGGCAGTACAAAACACCCCTCCGGTAGAAAGGGACGACGGGAAGCCGATATTGGGCTCACCTCTATTTTCTGTCCTGTGTTAGTCCTGCGGAGCTGCGCGGCCCGTGGCAGTTCGACAAATCCTCGCACGCAGGCTCCAGTCTCACACTCCGGAAGAAGTCACAGAACAGGGGTGGCGGTGGCGGTGGCGGCGGCGGCGGCGGCGGCGGCGGCGGCGGCGGCGGCGACAGACAACCCCTCCTTCTCCTGCTTCTCTTCTTCCACTCCTAGTCGTCCGGCCCTCAGCACTGACCCGGCCCTCTTTCACTCCCCCTACTTCCGGGCGGTGCCCGGGCCGGAAATAAGAGCTGGGTAGACCTAGAGGTACGCGTCACGTGGAGAGAAACTCGAAGGCTGGATACGAGCTCTCTCGCCCCCTGCTGCCCCCGGGCTGCTGCGCAGCCTCCAGTGGAAGTCTTCCTTCCCTTCCTTCTCTTAGCGAAAACAAAACCCCAGTAAATTCTCTATTACGGGTAGTCTCCTGACCTCGAGACCAGAAGAGCTTTTTGTAAATCATCTTCTACATAGTTCAACCTTTTCCAACACAAAATTAACCTGTTTCTAATCAAATTATGCGACCTAACTTCAACTTGTAAATGCCAGAATGATGAACTTGCCATTAACTCTCTGGAAAAATGATCTAAAATTTTTTTCTGACTCATAAGTACCTGTTTCTAATGCATACTTTTAAATTCATAATCCCTGTGTATTGGAGCTGTGCCAGGGTACTCATTCTCACACTACCTTCACGTTGCCATTCCAAGTTCTGAACTGCTTCCTCATTTATTCATTCATTGTCCATCACCTTAAAAACTTAGAGGATTCCAAGTAAGCAGAGAATATTTGAGTATCTGTAACCATGAATTTAGATAGAAACGATGCTTAAAATGCAGCAATACAATGCAATAAGTGGTACAGAAAAAATTTGAAAAATATATTTTATCCGTTTCCGATTTGATATATTAAAAAAGCACCAAAAATAGAATTTTTTTAAACTAAACTTTAAGAACGAGAGGCAAGGCTCTCTCACTAATTTCCAAGCAAGGTGTAGATTTTTCATATTTATTTTCATTAAATACTAATTACAGGATTATTTATATTTTTAACTGGAACCATTTGAACCCAGGTCCCATAAGAGGAGTGTCAAATCTAATAATGTCATAGAATTCAAAAAAAATGCCCAATGTATAAATATTAATATTAGAAAACGAGTACACAATAAGTATATATATATATATATATATAGTAAATAAGTTTCATCTTACCTGTTGTCAAGTTCTATTTTTTTTTGACACTAGGCCAAATTAGGCACTATTTTTAGGCACTAAAAAAAGGCACTATTTTTGCCCATGGAACCGCAGGCTCACGTTGCTCGGGGTACCACAGACTCAAGCAATCCCCAGACTCAGCTTCCCAGGTAGCTGGGACTACAGGCGTGCACTACCACACCCAGCTATTTTTTGGGACTAGGTCTTGCTGTGTTGCCCCGATCGGGACTTGAACCGCAATCCCTAGCCCCAGCCGCTTTTCAAAGGCTGAAGCGTATAGGCACGAGCCACCGTGCCCCGAGTGCTGTCAATTTCTATTAAACCTTGACAGTCAACATTCAAAATTGCCCACAGATCTAAATTTTAAGCTTACAAGTACTTTGGAAAGAATGACACCGTCCTCCTTTATATCAACTTTATATCCATTTCAATAAAAAGGTTTAGAATACCTTACCTCCCATATTAACTTGTAATTATACAGCTTAAATTATTCTACAGCTTTTAATTATTAATACAAATTCAGTCCCAAATTTAAAACCTAAAAAAAATCATATAATGTGGAGTTAAGATGGCTTTTAAGTTAACTTCCAGTCATTAGCAAGTTCGTCTGTAGCTAGAATATTAAAAGGTAAATCCAGAAAGCTTTGAGAATGTCAGATCTACTTGCTCTATAGCTTGTATGTGGCTAAGTTTGAACTGTAAGATCCGGCCAGGCACGGTGGCGCATGCCTGTACGCTTCAGCCTATGAAAAGCGACTGGGGCTAGGGATCACAGTTCGAGTCCTGCTTGGGGCAACACAGCAAGACCTAGTCCCCAAAAATAGCTGGGTGTAGTGGTGCACGCCTGTAATCCTAGCTACCTGGGAAACAGGCTGAGGATTGCTTGAGTCTGTGGTACCCCGGGCAACGTGAGCCTGCAGTTCCACGGGCAAAAATAGCGAGACCTAGTCTCAAAAAAAAAAAAATTTAATTGGGTTTTCTGGGGTTGATAGCAGGTGTCTCCAAATGCTTAGAAAGTGGTATTTTCTCCAATAAAACCAAAAGGATAACTTATTATCTGTACCTCTACAAGTGCCCCTAGCTCTAAGTAAGTTTAATGACTTAAAACAACATTCCATGCTAAAATAATTTTCCAGGGCCGGCACATGCCTGAAAGTGGCAGCCTAGGAAGCCAAGGCCAGGACCAGGGATAGTGGTTCGAGTCCTGCCAGGGGCACGTAGCCAGACCTAGTACCAAAAAAAAAATAGCTGGGCGTGGTGGCGCACGCCTGTAATCCCAGCTGCTTGGGAAGCTGAGTCTGGGGATTGCTTGCATCTGTGGTACCCCAGGCAACGTGAGCCTGCGGTTTCACAGGCAAAAATAGCGAGACCCAGTCTAAAAAAAAAAAAAAGGCTTTCTAGTAACATTCTAGTAACATTAACAGGACTTGTCATATTCACTCTAATTAAAAATGCATTGCGTAGCCCCCCAATAAATAACATTTAAAGGTGTATCAAAACCACACTTTTATTGTCAACTAATCTTTGACAAAGAGGGGAAAAACATACATTGGAACAAAGATAGTCTCTTCAATAAATTGTACTGGGAAAATTGGACTAAGACCTGCAAAACAAATGGATCAAGACAATATCCTCACACCTTGTACAAAAACCAACTCAAAATGGATAAAAGATTTAAATATCAGACCTGAAACCATAACGTACATAGAAAAAAAACTTGGGAAAAACCCTCCAAGAAGTACAATTCAGAAACCACTTTCTGGAAAAATCTACTGATGGCAAAAATTTGAAGGAAAACAAACAGATGGGACTCCATCAAACTAAAAAGCTTCTGTACAACAAAAGAGACAGAAAAAACTAAAAGAAGCCCAAGTGAGTGGGAAAAATTTTTTGCCCTCCACAAGAGTGATAAGGGTTTAATAACAAAATTCCACAAGGAACTCACACAATTAAACAAAAGCAAAACAAGAAGCCCAATCATAAAATGAGAGGAACTAAAGAGAAACTTCTACAAAGAGGAAATACAAATGGCCAACAGGCACATGAAAAATTGCTCAACATCACTAGCAATAAGGGAAATGCAAATCAAAACCACAATGAGATACCACCTTGCACTACTAAGAATGGCCCATATCCATAAAATGGGCAACAAGTGCTGGTGAGGATGTGGAGAGAAGGGGACACTCTTACTCTGCTGGTGGGAATGTAAACTGGTCCAACTTCTATGGAAAGCTGTATGGAGGGTCCTCAAATTAATGAAAATGGAACTACCATATGACCCAGCAATTGCTTTCTTGGGAATTTAACCAAAGGAGACTTCAATGTGGGTAAAAAGAGATACCTGTACTCGGATATTTATTGCAGCACTATTTATAATTGCAAGGACATGGAAGCAACCAAAATGTCCGAAAACAGATGACTGGGTGAAAAAAATGTGGTATATATACACAATGGAATATTATTCATCAATTAAAAATGACAAATTGGACGATTTTATGATAACATGGATGGACTTAGAAGAATTCATATTAGCAGAACCAAGTCAAAAAGAAAAAAACAGAAACCAAATGGTCTCACTACTATATGGGACATGGGAAAGGTAAACAAAAATCCATGAAGAAAAGTCAAAACAAGCCAACAACCAAATTAAACTACACAACTTGTTGGGTGGGGGTGGGACAGGGTGGGAACCATCAGGGAGGGGGGGTGAACCCCAGAGATAACAGAGATGTGAAGTTTATATATAAATAAATTATAAAAAAAATAAATAAACAGGTATTTGTTTTGGCAGCACATATACTAAAAGTTAAACAATACAGAGAAAATTAACATGGCCCCTGCGCAAGGATGACACCCAAAATCATGGAGTATTTTTCCCAGAAGGGACCATGCTAGCAGAAATAAACCAGAAAGAAAAAGAGAAATACTGAATGATCTCACCTACCTATATGTAGGCTAACAAATAAACAAAAGGACAAGAAAAAATTAAAACTAGCAAACTGAGAGCAGAACTAAAGCAGAAAGTAAAAGGGGGAGATCAGGATGGCAATTCATGGATGACAGGGTAGTGGGAGAACCTTGGCATATACAATTTAAAAAATATGTATGTATAATCAAAAAACTTAAAGTGACCTGGCATGGTGGCTCCTGCTTGTAAGCCTGCAGTTCCATGGGCAAAAATAGCGAGACCTAGTCTCAAAAAAAAAAAAAAAAAACCACTTAAAGTGTCAATGGTGAATCTTTAGACATTTAGACATGTTTGATTTGGAGTCAATTTTGACAACTGTCCTACTATACTATTGGTTCTTATTGTGTGCCAGTTTTCTAATAATAACTTAATATTGATGCATTGGGTATTATTTGAGTTGTACAAATTTAACAATACACCACTATATTAAAACTCAAAAGTGATAAAAGTTGAATACATTTGTGAGAGGATAAAATTTTGAGTGTAATAGTAAGGTGCAAAATCAGAATACTGTGATGACACAAAATAATTTAGATTTAGTTTCATTTCTGGTAGTGGCCATGCTAGTTTTAGAGTTACACATTAAGCTGGGCATGGTGGCTCATGCCTGTAAGCTTCAGCCTATGAAGCGGCTGAGGCTAGAGATCACGGTTTGAGTCCCTCTCGGAGCAAGAGAGTGAGACCTAGTCCCAAAAAAATAGATGGGTGTGGTGGCGAGTGCCTTTAATCCCAGCTAACTGGGAAGCTAAGTCGGGGGATTGCTTGAGTCTGTGGTACCCCGGGCAACATGAGCCTGTGGTTCCATGGGCCAAAATAGAGAGACCTAGTCTCAAAAAATAAAATAAAATTACACATTAAGCTGGGTATGGTGGCCCGCGCCTGTAATCCAAGCAGGAGAGGCAAAGAAGCCAGGTTTCACTTGAGCTCATGGGTTCGAGACTATCCTGGGGAACATAGTAAGATCTGGTCTCGAAAAAAGCAGCCTTGGTGGTTGCCTGTAATCCCAGCTGCCTGGGAGGCTGAGGCTGGGGATTGATTGAGTCCGTGGGATCAGGACTACCCCAGGCAACTCAGACCTGGTCTCAAAAAAGACAAAAGAAAAAAAAAAAAAGAATTACATATTAGGACAAGATTTACTAGAAAATTAAGTTTAGAAACTTGTTCAAAGATGATAACTATCACTACTACAAGGTCCTGTCATATAAAACATGCCGACAAATGGATAAATAGACTTTTTAAATGTCATTTCTTCCTATTATCAGTAGTTGACAATTACCACTTACTTGACAAAAGGGGCATAAATCATACTGAAAATCATATCATTTGAAATTTCCAACACCAGTTCAGTAATGAAAAGGTAAGTAATGAAATAGAAGGTTGAGATTTCCTTGACATTAATTTGCTTAATCACATCTCAGCATTACATACATTTGAGCATTTTAGTCCCATTTTTACATTTTTCTTTAATATTAGGTGTTCAAATCTTATCCAACAATGGCACTAAAATGACATTAATTTTGTGACCTTATTTTGTAGTGCCATCTAAATTATTTTTCCTACTCAAACCAGTTATTTTGACGCATTTCCAGAGAAAATAAGACATTTTGCCATGTGCGCATTCTTTCAGAATTTCACATTAAGTAAATCTGTTCATGTTTGGTTATAGTTAAATTCTTACATATATCAGGTAAATATTGAAGATTCCTAATAGTCTGATACCTGGTAAGGGGCACTATCACAGACCAGACAGACTGGGCTCATGCTGTGAAATGAGGAACACCTCATTTTACTACCTTATCTGTCCCCTGAAAACTGGAGACTGGGCAGGCATGAATACCTCTGAAGAGTGATAGCATTGCTACCATCTCTCCAATGTTTTTTTTTTTTTTGAGACTAGGTCTTGCTATTTTTGCCCGTTGGACCGCAGGCTCTCGTTGCCCGGGGTACCACAGACTCAAGCAATCACCAACCTCAGCTTCCCAGGTAGCTGGGATTACAGGCGCGCAACACCACGCCCAGCTATTTTTTTGGAACTAGGTCTCACTACGGGCCCCAAGCGGGACTCGAACCGCGATCCCTAGCCCCAGCCGCTTCATAGGCTGAAGCTTACAAGCCCGAGACACTGTGCCCGGCCTTCCAATGTTTACCTAAGGAAACATTCCTTAAAGAGATAGCAACCAATTTGTGAGTGATCCCCCTGCCCCCAAATACCTCACTGGAACCGGTATGTTAACCAATTTTATTACACACTCACCATTTGCCTTCCTTTGAAATTCATAGTGAATTGTGCTCTATTCTTTATAATTACCCCCTTCTTTGCTTAATAAATTGTTTCGTTTTGTTTTTTGGAGACTAGGCTTTGCTATTTTTGCCCGTGGAACCGCAGACTCAGGTTGCCCGGGGTACCACAGACTCAAGCAATCCCCAGACTCAGCTTCCCAGGTAGCTGGGATTACAGGCACGCGCCACCACACCCAGCTGTTTTCTTTTGGGACTAGGTCTGGTTATGTGCTCCAAACGGGACTCGAACCGCAATCCCTGGCCCCGGCTGTGGCTTCCTAGGCTGCCACCTACAGGCATGCGCCACCATGCCCAGCCTGCTTAATAAATTGTCTGGTTCATTACTTCCAGTCAATCCTTAGCTACCATAGCTAAGCCATCTCATCATCCTTTCTTTTACCCTGCATTCAACTTTCAACACCTGGTATCAGCTATGTAAAGTTTAGAAATCTCTAATTTAGCTAATATAGATGGTTACTCAACTGAAATTCCATTTTCTGCTTGAGCACTCTCACAAACTACATGCAAGTTTTCTTCGTAATGATATAAGGGGGTGTTGATGCAAATGGTATAGCTTTTTCTTTAACTAATACCTTACACATAAAATCCAATGACATACTGGATCCACTGGATCTACAATTCAAAAATTATAAGCTTCAGCCCATGAAGTGGCTGGGGCTAGGGATCGCGGTTCGAGTCCCACTCAGGGCAACATAGTCCCAAAAAAATAGCTGGGTGTGGTGGCGCACACCTGTAATCCCAGCTACCTGGGAAGCTGAGGTTGGGGATTGCTTGAGTCTGTGGTACCATGGGCGACGTGAGCCTGCAGTTCCAGGGGCAAAAATGGCGAGATCTAGCCTCAAAAAAAAAATTTAATCTTATATAGTTACAGAAAGCTAATAGAAGAGATCCCTGAGAGCTAGACATAGATTTATCCCATTACCTGAAAGTAGAACATGATTATTTTGGTAAGTCAGAGTGACTTAAAGGGGGTGCAGGGGGGAGAGGGAAAGGGAGGGCCATATATAATGGGATCAATAATTACACAAATGTGACCAAGGTTGTAAGAAAATAATAATAATAATAATAATTTAATAAAATAAAAATAAAGCACACATGTGAAAAATAAAAATAGTTGGGCCAGTACACTAGGATGTTAAGTTTATTTCTTATTAAGTAAAATTAGACAACTTCTCTCTCTCTAAAGTGTAGGCAACATAAAAGATTAAACTGAAAAAGAAAATTATTAACCTGGTGCAGGGGCATGTGCCAATAATCCCAGCTACTTGGGAGGCTGAGGCTAGGTATCGCTTGAGTCCATGGGTTCGAGATACCCCAGGCAACATAGCAAGATATAGTCTCTTAAAAAAGGAAGGAAGGAAGGAAGGAAGGGAGG
>PVHY01025985.1:0-17781 GCA_004024945.1 Uropsilus gracilis
GGGATACCTCCCCCTCCCTCCTCCCTCTTGTGCCCCCTCCATTCTCTCAAACCCCAGTCTTTGTTGTTTGCTAGTCTGTGTTAAGTCCATTAGTCTCTTTCTTTCCTGTGGCAGTGTTCTTTCATTGGGTGAGGGACTGTGTTGTTGGAACCAGGCTAACCTTGCTGGTAGGTTTTCAGTCTTAAGATTGTGTTGGGCAACCAGTCGATATTTATTTGCGCTCTGTCCATGCTTTCTTGTTGGAGGCTGTCTTCTCCAATCCCATCTCTGTTGTTTTGCTGCTTTATCATATAGTTCTTTTTTTTTTAATTGTAGTTTTATTTTGTTCTTTGGGTTACAACCATTCTGTTATATATTTTTCCCCCTCCCTCCTCCCTCCGGTGCTCCCTCCATTCTCTCACACCCCACTCTTTGTTATTAGCTGTGCTGAGTCCATTAGTCTCTTTCCCATGCTAGTGTCTTTTCTCTGGGTGAGGGACTGCGTTGTTGGGTCCCGGTGCCCCTTGATGTTAGGTTTTCAGTCTTGAGATTGTGTTTGGTGGCCAGGTTATGCCCTTTTGTGATCTGTCCATGTTTTCTTGCTGTAGCCCTTCCTCTCATCAGGAAGTATGCAAGCTGTCTAGTCCAAGAAGTTCTGACTGTTCTGGGGTTTTAGGCAGCAAAATATAGTATGAAAAATAAACATCAAATATTAGGAGAGAAGGAGTAAATATACTTCTAGTCACAAAGAGCATGACTATTACATGGAAAACCCTAAAAATCTTGAAAATATCATTTAACTAAAAATTTGAATAATCATAAGATATAGGATTAGTAAACAAAATTAATGTCATTTCTATATGGTAGAAATAAATCATTTAGAAATTGAAATTTTCAAAGCTATCATTCATAATATCATAATAATGTGCAAGACCTTAATTCTGAAAAGTGGATTTCTGAGAAAGAATTTAAAAAATTATATAGATATACCACATTCATGGATTAAAGGGCTTACTATTAAGATATCCACTTTTCTGCTGTGTACCCATAGATTTAACTGCAATCAAAATCCTATTAGGCTTTATCTTGAGAAGTTGACAAGTTGATTTGAAAATTTATATGGATATATAAAGAACATACAATAACCTATAAAATCTTATAAAAGAAGAATAAAATCAGAGCACGCATACTACCTAATTCTAAAACTTAATGATAAATCTAAAACAATCAAAACAGTGTAGTAGCAGCATAAACATAGATATTAGATCACTTACAAAAGTAAATATCCAGAAGCCCAGCACACACTCATAAATGCACATATACCCACCATGCTCAACTGATCTTTGCCTGTTTCAAAGGGAACCGATAGTCATTTCTAACAATGACTTTGGGATAAAAGGAAATAAAGGGAACAAATGGAAAAAAAATGAAACCACTTCTGCTTTTCAACAAATATAAAATCAATTTGAAATAGATCATAGAGCTAAGCCTAAAACCAAAAACTACAAAATTTCTAGAAATGTATATGTGAGCAAACCTTCACACTTTGAAGTTGGCACAGATTTCTAAGAAGAGACATGATACCACTTACCAGAAACAAACAAAAAATATATAAATTGCACTTCATCCAAATTTTAAAAATTTCAGGTTTTCAAAAGATGGCACTGAAATATGAAAAGGTAAGTCAGAGACTGGGAGAAAATATTTGCAATGCCTGTATATAACAATGCATTTGTATCAAAATATAGTTTTTAAAAAGTGAATCACTTAGGACAGGCCAACTTACAAAAAGTGCTGAAAATTTTTAGCAAACATTTCACAAAGGATATAAAAATAGCCAGGGAGCCCATAGAGGGCCATCACTAGCAAGCAGGGAAATGCACAGCAAGACCAATGAGCTGCCACGTCTTGGAAAGGCTAACCCAAAACCATTCATGACAAATGTAATATGGTTGTAAAACTACTGGAACCTTCATATATTGGTATCTGGAGTTTAAAATGGCAGAGCCACTTTAGAAAACAACTTCGCAATTTCTTAGAAAGTCAACATATACTGACTACAGGACCCAATAATTATATTCAAACCAAGCATTTGCTTAAAGAGAAAAGTATATATGCCATACATAGTCATGAAAACTCTGATTGTTCCTAACACCTTTATTAACCAAAATAAAAACAAAAACATTTAGGATTTAAATATCCTAAATGCCATCAATGTATTGTATATATTCACACAAAACAAACTGTTTATATTCATGTACTAAGTACTGCTCAGCCACATAGAGAATGAATAATTATTAAACTCAACAATATGAAAAAAGGTTTTGAGCAAAATATACCAGGCACCAAAAGCACATACTAAACAATTCTAATTATACAAAACTATAAAACATATAAAATTCAAGTGACAGATCAGTGTTTTGAGCAAGGGATAAAGGGAACTGGGCATGAAAGAATTCTATGGTGTGATTACAATGTCCCATACCTTTAATGGTGAGGTTGTTAAATGGGTGCATATACTTACAAGACCTCATCAAGCTGTACATTTAAAAGTTGTAATTTTATTTTATATAAATTATGTGCTGATAAAGTTAAGTTTCAGAAAATGAAAATAGAGGCAGTAAGTTTAAGAATAGCTACTATTTATCGATGTTCTGTATGTCTCAGATGATGTATAGGATGTTTATACATATTATCACTCAATTCTTAGAACATCCTTCAAGGTAGGAATTATTATTCAAAACTGGGGCTGAAAGTATGAAGTAACCTGCTCAAGGTCATACTGGTAGGAGCTACTAGATAAGGTAGCCCAGGAGAAGAATTCCATGAAAAAGCAGAAACAGAACTATTAGAAAGTAATAGTGGAGATTAGACCATAATTTCAATGTCTAAAACTGGAGTGGAGTCTTACAACGTGTTTAAGGCAAATATGTGTGAGGAAACTGAGTTAGGTGGATATGGAGGACTTAAGTTTGATTAATTTGGTCTTTTCAACCAAAGTGAAAAGAAAAAAGGGAGGCTCACCTGTCAAAGTGGGGTTGCAGTTTGAGGAGAAATCTAGAACAATCCCCAACAGAAATGAGCAAGAAATGCTGGACATCAGCATGGATCCTCTCCATGATAGAGGAAAATCAGGCATGTAATAGGCAGGATCTGCAAACTGAGAGCAGCAGGAATGACACTAAGAGTGGACATGCCTAGGCATGAGCATTTAAATCTGTCCTGGCAGAGTGACCCAGGGGACTATAGGGATAGGTCAGTGAAGCCTTCTCAGTCAAAGTTAAAAATAATAATATAGCACCTATCCTAGCTAAGAAGAACACTGACAAGTGTCTCTCCTTTAATTATAATATCTGACAAACTGTGATCCTGTCAGACTATTAAATTAGAAATAGAGTAAAAGATAGTAGTCAAAATTTTGGCTGAGCCAATTAAAATATTCCATAGAGAGTCTTTGCTGTCCAAATAATATAATGAACCACTGAATAAATTGGTCCTGGGCCTTGGTTTGTTATTTTTAATTTGGACTAATAGAGTGGACATAAAATACTAAAATTTGGAGTTCATCAGTCATTCACATGCCCATCAAAATTCTGAAATGTCAAAATTGACATCATCTTCACCATCTTGATTTTCTCTATTACTGCCCATATTTAATCTATGCTCTTCCTTGCCTGGTTGTACCTTAGAAACATCTACTTTTACCCTTCATCCCTTTCCCTTTATTCCTGTCAAGAACTAGTGCTACACATTGCTAATAGATGCTATGCATAAAGATGGTTCTGTAATCAAGTATATGGGGAAACACTGTCAAACACAGTTACACCTCTTTGCTGCAGACTCATTCAGAGATCATAGTGTGCTCCTGTACACAGCAAATCTCCAAGGATAGATAAAATATCTGTGGCAGCAGTATTAGCTAAAATTTACCCCTGGAAACAATGGTCTAAATTATAGTAACTGTCCCCTAGCTAGGCCCTCTGCCTTCCATCTCTCTTGTTCCAATCCATCTTGAATACTGCTGTAGAAAATCACTTCAAGCCTCATTTTCCCTGAGCTGGTCCTAAGCTGTAGCTTTCATGACCACACACAGTACCTACTACACCTCTCCCAGAGTGATCTACAAAGTGTTCTTCCTCCATAGGGAGAAACCAGCTCCGTCTGAATGGCAGCGGTAACAGCAGCCATACAACTGACAAGGAAGTCAGGTGCTATTAGGAGAAGGGAGCTACTGTTTTTATAATGCATGGCTTCACAGTTTACATTTTAAGAGGAACCAGCAGGCATAAATACAGGGACACATGAAATAAAATTCAAATGGCCTCTACTTCTAGACAACTGGGTTTCAGATTAATGCGTGACTTTGGTCCTGAATCTAAATTCTGTGGGTTACTTGCAGACCAGCAGTAAGAAATGAATCCAGGTCTGAGGGGAATTACTTATCAAAATCTTCTGAGCTGGCTTAATTCTATCAAGAGCATTAACCACCTCTCTCGTTAACCACCTTACTTCATTCAAGTGTAAAACAGTCACCTCCTTTACCTCAGATATCTAAAGTTAGACAAAGTTTCCACTACTGAGTTTTGAGGGAGAACTCACAGCCCAAGTTTTCCTCTTCAAAGTAATACTTTGGAATATCAGATACTAGCTATACCATATGAATTATTTAGGACTCCCTCACTCCAACTACTTTGACCTGAAATTATTTGAATACTTCTGATGAAAACATGGTTTAGACCTGAATTACCTAAATAATTAAGTGCATAGACAAGAGTTTGGTTTCAAGAGCATGTGATTGGAATAAAAAGCACCTTTTTCTTTTAGTTTTTATAAATGCTTTCTAAATCCCTCTTCTATTTTTGTTGATTTATTTTTTTTTAAGACAAAAAGACATGTTGATGAATGAGTTGGATTTCTGCATGATCCCCAGAGAGGACAGGCAATGCTTGTGGGAGAGAAAGGGAATAGGGGTTTTGCTTCAGCTTCAAAAAGGTTCCAAGGCCCCCAGTCCTCCTTGATTACTCCTAAGATGTTGCATTCACAGTCTGAATTGACACCTTGCCAAAAACACCCTTCTTTGGAGCCTTGGAGAGTTCCATGCTGTGGGATAAAAAGTAATCAAGAACAGAAAGGATAAAGAATAGTGACTGAAAGAAAAGGAAGACTTAGGAAATGAGTACACTTGAAAGCTAAGGGATTTCTGCATCCCCAGGCTTGCTAGGCTCCAGTGATCTTAGAAATAAAAGGAATAGCACGAATATAAAATGATCCAGTCCAGAAGAAGAAATCTGCTTTAACTTGGGAGGTGTCCCAGCAGACTCCTTGACTCTGATTTGGCAAATAGCTCCCCCTCAACAGGAGAACAAATGAGTGAATTTGTCCTCCTAATCATGAGGAAAAGAACTCATTTCTAGGGACATGTGGGTCTCAGGGGAACTTTTTGTCATGACTGGGAAAACAGAGCTTTTAAATTTCTCATTTACATAAGGAAAGGAAAAATGTTAGCCTTTCTAGCAAAATGGAAGAAGTTCAAGGGGATTATGCATAGTAAAGCAAGTGGAATGACCAAGAGAATATTGGACTTGCACATAACAAACAATTTGACAAAGCTCGAAACTTATAAAACCATCAGACACTAATACACAAAGCAAGGTTTTAAGGATAGAGGAAAGGAACAAGGAAAAAGGGTCAAGGAAGAACAAGAAATAGTAGTGAACAATTTAAAAAAAAGTTAGTTTCATGAAAAACAAGGAAAGGCAAGGGAATGTTCTAGAAAAGAAAAAAAAACTTCATATTTATGCCAGTGGAAGGGATAATGGAGTTATACTATATAACCTAACTGGCAAACTTTAGGGAGTAGTCTTAGAAAAGAGGGAAATATCAAAGAAAATAAATTTTTTCATATGTGTTTAATTAGAATTTTTATTTCAAAAATAATACTTAAAGGAATCAGCATGAACAACTAAAATTGCCTTTCTTTTTATTTTTATTGTGGGAACAGCACTGTAAATGACTGAGAGGTATGCATTTGCATCTCTTTAGATACACATAGCACACCACATGTATTGCCAAACCATCCACCATGCTCCACCATAGTCCTTTGCTCCCTTTACTCCACGCTAATATCCACAGTTTTAAAGATATCCATGGCATGATTTGATTTGGTTTTGTTTCTTTGCATTGCTTCTATTTACTACACATCGGAGTGAAATGATTGGACATGTGTTTTTCTCTTCATTGTACTAGTTTAATTTCCTTCCACTTCTACCCAAGTTACTGCAAATGGCTAAATATCTTTTCTTTTTAGTTGAGTAGTAGTCCATTGCCCTTATAGACAACACAGTCTTAACCCACTCATCTGTAATTGAGCACTTAGATGATTTCCATAACTGAGTTACTGTAAATAGTGCTTCGATGAACATAGGAGTGAATTAATTCCTTAAAATTAGTGTTCACATTTTTCAGGTCGATACCTAGGAGAGGAATTGCTGGATAATGTCAGATCTAGTTTTAAATTTCTGAGGAAACCTCCATACTATCTTTCATATGAGCAGAACCATTGTTCATTCCCACTAACATTGGGCAAGGGTCTCTTTTTCTACACATAAACAACATTTGTTGTTTCATGTCTTTTCAATACAGAGGATTCTCATGGATAAGATATGGTATCTCACTGTAGTTTCCATTTGCATTGCCCTGATGATATGTGATAATGAACATTTTCTCATGAGCTTATTGGTAATATGTATATCCATTTATGAAAGTGGGGTGTTGAGATCCCTGACTATAATTGTTTTTATACTAATGTCTGTTTTCACTCTGTTAACAGCTGTTCAATATATTTGTATGTTCCTTCATTCGGTGCATGAAATATTGATTCCTTAATCACTACATAATGCCCATGTCTCTCATTTTTTTTAGTTGGAAATCTTATCTAAGTATAACTGTCTTTGACATTTTGGGGGGTTATATTTACTTGTGTAGTTTTGCATCCCCTCACCTGATACAAAGCTTAGGAAGCAGACAAAACCTTTTATTTACTGTGTGCCATCTCGTTAATGAAGCTGGATAGGCTTTCAAGGTACTTTAAACTCAATGTAGGCATCATAGGGACCTTTGCATAACCTGGAGCTTTAAGTTCTGAGTTCTATTGATGGTTGGCAGATGCACAGTTTTCCCAGGTGTCTTGGAAAAAGCAACCCTCTGTAGCATAGACCAACCTCAAAATGTCCATGTTCAAAGAGGATAGTCCCTTCTTTTTTTTTAATTTATTTATATATATTTCACATCATTTCAGTCCCTGGGGGTCACCCACCACCTCCCCTTCCCACCCTGGTCCCCATTCCCTTCTGTTAGGTTCATTTAAGAATGTAAACTACTAAGGAACTGCTTCCCCAGGAGCTAGCCCTGGGATTGAGCATTCATTCTAGCAGCACTGAAACCAGTTCTAGAAGTCGCTCACAGCACACAACCTCCAAATGACTGACCAGCCTGGTTAGCCAACACTGAGGCTTTGCCAGTTCTCTAACCCATTTTTTCCCTTTGTTCTCGCTTTCAAGACTCAAACTAAATGTTTCCTCCCTGCTGCCAGCCATGTTTTTCTTACAAATCCACCTGATATGATGGCCCTTCCTTAACCTGCCTATAGCTTGACTTCAGTTTCTGAAGTCTTATTTTTCTGAATACATGACATTTACTGAGCTTCATGTACCCTATATGCTAGCTAGTGAGGTTATTCTATTCCTCAAACTCACCTCTTTCCTATTATTTTATTTTTCCATACCATTTCTCAGACTGGAATATACTACCCTATTTCCACCCACTCAAGTTTTTCAAATCCTAATTTATACACTCATTTTTCTAAAAAGTCAATTAAAATAATTCTAATAAATTAAAAGATAATCAAAATATAAATGCCTTAAACTCTGAATTTCAGTTGTATTTCCCTTATGATATGAATCTTGTTCACTCATATAATAAAGAAATGAACTTTCTGCATTTTCATAATGAAAGAAACTTTAAGTTTACACTGTCTTCCCCTTCTCAAAATTCAATTCACAATAGATGCTCAGTTAATATTTGCCACTGAATTAACAGATCAAATGCAAGACTCCAAACTTGAAAGAGTTAATTTCTTTCTAATTATCTAAATAAGTACTTTAGATACTTATAAGTTCTTATCTAAATACTTATACTTATAAAGTACTTATCTAAATAAATACTTTAGATACTTCAGAGTCTTTCTAATTATCTAAATAAGTACTAGGAAATACTATGTCCTTATGTATATTTCTTCTCCTGTCCCTTGCAGACAGACAATAAGAAAGGCATATTACAGCTGTTCTACTATAGTGTTTACTGAATTACATCTTGATTCAGTCTTATTTTCCCATAAAAGAGAAATCCTATTTTCCCATAAAAACAATCTCTTAATTGTTTTTTATTGTTAATCAAAGCCAAGTGACCAACTTCTTTATATGAATGGTCACAAGTATGATAATAATTAATTATGAAAATTATACCTCTACACTGTACTGCACCAATCTTTCAATAATGTATGTAAATTAATTAAGCAAGACAACATAGCAATTTATAGAATTAAATTTTATTTAATACAGTTCATTATAAAGGTCTACTGTACAAGGGTTTGATTCTCCTTACCATCCCTACTAAAATAAATTTGCAGATGAAGTTAGTCCTGGTTTCAGAAAGATTTCTTCATGGAAATTTTATAAAACATATTAGGAAAATTTTGAAGGATATTAAGATTATTGTGACTTCTGAAGAATCTAATATAGGATCTCTGTTTCTCCCAATTATCCTGCACAAGTATAGCCAGCAAGCTTGCAATATGGAATCAGAAAGCTTGTTGCCTTTTGAATAGTCCTTTCATCAGCACTAGCAAATGCTTCCTGTTAGTCATTAATAAAATACTTGGGCAAGATCACTGCCTTGTCCTTTAAATGCATATATTTATGTATTTCCTCTAGATGGTGTCTTATTTTTCTTCTCTCAAATAATAAAAAGCTTGGCCTAGGTGCCTTTTAGCTTGACAGACTAAAAGTTGCCTTGTTACTTCTCAGCAATGATATACTTCAAAGCTGTCTTTCATAGTTGAAGATTATGGTTACTGATTTACCTTTGATTTATGAGCACAACATCCAGGCCCTTCTTCATAACTGTATCTACTTCAGAGGTACCTACCTAAGACTGACTACACATTTAAATACTGTCATCATTTACCCAAAGGAAATGAAAACAGAAGTCTACACAAAATCTACACATGAATGTTTGCATAACTTATTGTCAAAATTTGGAAATAACCAAAGTGTCCTTCAAGAGGTAAATGGAACTTGAACTGGTATATCCAGAAACTGGAATATTATTCAGCACTAAATTTAAATAAGTTATCAAGTCATGAAAAAACATAGAGGAAACTAAATTGTATACTGCTATGTGAAAGAAGAGAAGTTGAACACACTACATATTATATAATTTCAACTCTGTGACATCCTGGAAAAGGGAAAACTATGGAAATAGTAAAAAGATCACTGCTTAATAGAGTAAGAGAGGGGAAGGGTAGTAAAAGCAGGGGAGGGATGGGTATGAGATTATGATGTTTCATGGGTGGTAAAGTGTTGGGAGACCCTCGGGGTAAACAATGATGTAAAATATGTATCTATATGTATATATAATGATGTAAAATATATATGTTTGTATATATGTATATACATATATGCAGTCAATTAAAAAATAAAATTAATTAAAAATAAAAAGCCAGACATGATCAGGTGCATTCAGGGTGGTATAGCCATAGACATCCTAAAACAGATGACTGAATATAAAAGATGTGGTATATATACACAATGGAATATTACTCATCAATTAAAAATGACAAATTGGATGATTTTATAACATGAATGGACTTAGAAGGAATCATATTAGTAGAAACAAGTCAAAAAGAAAAAGACAGAAACCAAATGATTTCACTATTAAAAGGGACATGGGAAAGATAAACAAAAAACCATGAAGAAAAGTCAAAACAAGCCAATAACCAAATCAAAGTACACAACTCAGGGAGGAGTGGACAGGGTGGAAATGGTCAGGGAAGGGTGTGAACCCCAGAGATCACAAAGATGTGAAATTTATATATAAATAAATTATTTAATATTAAAAATAAATAAATAAAATATAACTTTGGACATAAACTTATAAATTAAAATAAATAAATAAATAAATAAATAAATGAATAAATGAATGAATAAATGAATGAATAAATAAATAAATAAAAGACCACTGCTTACAAAGAGCCAATGGAGAAGGATGAATAGGTGGGACATTAGGTAGTCAAACAATTCTATTTGATACTCTAACAATGGTCGATACCTATCATTATATATTTAACAAACTCATAAAATGTACAATACCAACAATGAATTTATAAGTTAAACTCTGAATTTTGATAATGACATGACAGTGTAGGTTCACCAATATAACAAATGCACCACTGTGGTGGAGTGGGGAGGAGGGGGCTAGGTGTTTGGAGGCAGCTGTTGATAACAGGGAAGGCAAGGCTTGAGTAGAGGCAGGGAGTATATGGGAAAAATCTGCAATTCTTCTCAATTTTGCTATTAACCTAAAACATCTAAAAAATGCATCAGAAAAAAATTTTAAGGAAATGAATGAGATCCCTCACCCAATTTATATTTATACACAAATGTATATATATACATTTATATGTATATGTATCCTATAAGTCAATTACATGTATGTATGAATATACAATATAAACCACTGTTTCCTCTACAATCCAAAGTCAATTTTCAGAAAATCAGAATCTCTGGAAGCAAAATCCAGGCCTTTCGTTTTTTATTTATTTTTTTACACTCCCTAGGTAATTCCAATGTGTCAGCAAGATGAAAATAACAGATCTTTACAAATAAACAGCAGCCTGCTGATGCGTTCAAAACTCAAACCAATTAAAAGCACCTGAGGGGATTCAGGAATCTTGGGTTCTAAATTCAACCTTGACAATAATATCCAGATGCATGACTTTGAGCAGATGGCATTCCCTCCCAAAGTCTTAGTTTCCTTATGTCTAGTACTAGAGGAATGTCTCCCATACCAAAACAGCATGATCTCTCAACAAACAGAACTCTACAGAACATTGAAAGGATCATACACCATGACCAAATGGGATTTATTCATGCAGCATAAGGACAATTCAAGATTCAAAAATCAATAAATGAAATGCACCACATAAACAGAATGTGGGAAAGTAACCACTAGATCATATTGATGCAGAAAAGCATTTCCCATAATTCAAAACCTGTTCATGTTAAAAACACTCAACCAATTAAGGATAGATTGAAAATATCTCCACATAATAAAATCACTATATTAAATCCAATTTATAAAATATATACAATGACAAAAGACTGAAAGTTTTCCTGAAAGGCCAAAAAACAAGAAAAATACTTGGTTTCACTACTGATATTCAATATAATACTGGAAGTCCTAGTTAAAGCATCCAAATGAGAAAGAAAGAAGAAACATTGCTTGTATTGGAAAATGACTTTTTTTATATGCAGAAAATCCTAATGATTCCCCACCAAAAAACTGTTAGAATTAATAAACAAATTCTCTGAAGTTGCAGGATACATGCATCATGCTTCACTTGTGTTTCTAAATACTTAAAATGAACAATCCCTAAAGGTTTTATTTTAATTACATTTATAGTAGTAGCAAAAGGAATAACATACTTAAGAATATATTTAAACAAAAGACAATATTCTTTTCACGTAAAAGTATAAAAATGCTAATGAAATAAAGATATAAATAAACAACATAGATTGGGAGATTTAACATTAACAAATCTATACCGAGTGATCTATAGATTCAATGCAGTCCTTATCAAAATTCTATCCATGTCTTTTGCGAAAACAGAAAATTCATTATAAAATTCATACAAATTCAAGGGATGCCAAATAATCAAATGATACTTAAAAAATTCTGGGATTTTACATGTTCTGTTTTCAGAACTTACCACAAAGTTAGAGTAGTCAAAATAGTGTGGTCCTGGAATAAAGACAGACAGACTAAAATAGAATAAAGAGGCCAGAAACAAATCTTTATACTTATAAGCAAATGATTTTTAAAAAAGGTGTCAAAGTTAACAAAGTGGGAAAGTTCTTTTCAACAAATGGTGTTGGAAAAACTGGATATCTATACACAAAAGAATAAAGTTGGAACTTTACCTTATACCATATATAAAAATTAATTCAAACTGGAGCAAAGACCAAAATATAACAGACAAAGCTATAAAACTCTAAGATATTTTAAAAAATTATGTCATTGAATTTCACATTCATTTCTTTTAAATGGTGACAAAAGTAAAAGTCAATTGGATACATCAAAATTTCAAACTTTTGTGTATCAAAATATACAATCAACAGCATGAAAAGTCAACCCTCAGGGAAGGAGAAAATATTTTCAAATCATCTATCTCATCAGGAGTTTATGTCAAATATGGGAAGAACTCCAATGAGTCAACAGTACAAAAATAATCAATTTTCAAAAAGATTTCATTAGACATTTCTTCAAGGAAGATATCAAATGGCCAATAAGCACATGAAAAGATGTTCAATATCATTAATCCTCAGAAAAATACATATCAAAACCACAATGAGATAACACCCATACTCTTTAGGATGGCTACCATTAGAAAAAAAAAAAAAAGAAAAGAAAAGAAAACAGAAAATGACAAGAGTTGGCAGGATTAGAGTAACTGGAACCCTTGTGCACTGTTGGTGGGAATGTAAAGTGATATAGCTGCTGTAAAAAAAAACAGTGGCAGTTCCTCAAAAAAATTAAACATAGAATTAACCATATGATCCAGCAATTTCACTGCTGGGTATATGCCCAAAAGAATTGAAAGCAGGAACTCAAAAAGAAATCTATATAACCATGTTCATAGCAGCAGTATTTCCAGTAGCCAAAAACTATCCTTTTGACAAATGAACAGATAAATAAAACATGGTATACACACACAGTGAAATATTATTGGGTCTTAAATAAATAGAGGGGATTTCCTGACACAGGTGATACCATAGATGGACATTATGAGGACACGATGCTAAATGAAATAAGTCTGTTATGATGGATAAATACTGTATGATTTCTAGATGAGTACCTAGGGTAGCAAATACTGCCAGTGGAATGAATGGTAATTGCTGGAGACTGGGGTTAGGAACATGATGGTTGCTGTTTACAGAATACAGGATTTCAGGCCTGCAAGATGAAGAGTCTGTGAATGCATGATAGTGACCACAGTACAAAATGTGAATGCATATAAGTGCCACTGAACTAAACACTTAGGAAGGGATAAGACAGTAAATTTTGTTATGTGCATTTTACCAGGATATTTTTAAAATAGTATAATATAGAGGTCCCATTCAAATTGGAACATTCATTACATTAATGAACGCATCAGTGAATACTATGTGCCAGCTGTTTCAACACAACCACTTCATCATGAAGATGACCCAGTAAACTAAGATTAGAGAGTTGATTAATGTTAGGAAGGATGAAAGTTAACTTTTTAATTTTAAATCAATTAGTTTAGGTCTCACTGAAATGCAGCCATTAGCTGAGATGTCTGTATCCTGGTCTAGTAAATACAGAAGAAGGGTTTCTTGCAGGATACTCAACAATCTAATGTATAGATGCTAATGCATGGGGAAGTATCCAATAATATATAATATTAGCATGTATGCATGTTCATCCTTTTAAGGATAGGGTAAAGCATTATTTTGTGGCATTGGATACAGAATCTGCTATGCTTGAAAATACAGAACAATAACTAAAATAAAAAAAGTAATCTCTTTTCTGAAAATAAATGGGGAGGCAAGAGGAAAGGGATCACTTGAGTTAGCAGGTTCGAGACCACCCCAGGCAAAATAGTGAGACCTGGTCTCAAAAAAGCAGCTGGGCCTGGTGGTGGGTGACAGTAATCCCAGCTACCTGGGAGGGTGTGAATCACTTGAGTCCATGGGATCAGGACTACCCTGGAGCAAAATAGTTAGACCTAATCTAAATAAATAAATAAATAAACAAACAAATAAACTATTACTTCATCAAAAAAGTAAATTTCTGTATTTTCAATGTGCATAGCTGAGTGACATTTAGACTAGAGTACAAGTCAAAATTTCATTTCTGGTACTACACTACTAGGAAGTTGAACTTGACACCCAAAATAATGAAGTGGTGAATTGACAGTTGTAAAATTGAATTAATATATTTACCAAATATATTTTAAGTAGATTATATATGTGTGTGTGTGTATCCATTGCAAAAACTCTACAAGTTGACACTCTACAAGTTGACAAATACATAAATCCCATAACAAAAGTAGAAAATATCAAATCTCTCAAACTCTGTGTGTGTGTGTCTATGTGTCTCATGTACACATACAAATGTATTTTGACTGGCTAGGGACTTAGTTTCCATTTCTGCAGTATCTTCTATGTTTAGCACAAAGTTGGTATAAAGTATTAACTAAATTTTTTAAAATATGCATAGATTTCACTAAGTACTCTGGTTACTTATTGCAGTCAGTAGACCAGATAAGCCTATGAAAGGGAATAAAACATAATACTTTCCCCTCATCAGGTGAAACAGATCTAAGAAACAAGCCTTCCATAATGCATAATGTTTAGAGTCTGCAGCAATTTCCCAAGAGCTGAAGCAAACAGCTGTAGGATGTAACATGAGGGTTACAGGAGGTTTAAATGGGAAATGGAAAAGAAATGAGGAATTTGAGGTGGCTACATTCAGAAGTCCAGAGAGGAAATTGATCACTAAAATGCAGGAAAACTCCACTATTACGTTACTGAAAGAAACCTTTATACAAGCAATGCATTCCAGAAATCAAGACCAAGATCTGACCAACGGGGCAGGGAAGAACTAGATTAAAATCAAAAAGTCAGAATTTATATTTCAAAAATGGAGACATATCATGAATTTTATATTACAAGATGCTCAGCACCTCATGCCAAATGCTAAAATGTGGGAGAGTAACACATCTCTTAGGGATAAGTCTAGGTGCCTAATGCGGTGATGTAACCTGGTAACAACAAACAGATTTGATTGGAGGAATCAGACTTGTAATAGCCTCTTTCCTTATGTTGACCTTTGTTCTCCCTCCATACCACAGGTCACTGTGTATACCTTTATATCGTTTTCTAGCCCAATTCCTAACCAAGGAAATAAAGTTGGGAGTAAAGACTGGGCATCCCCAAATATAATGCACAATGGGAAGACTTTCCACTCTGAAGAGATACACTGATATGTGGAAGGGTACTTAGGAGGCATAAGCCGCACGCAAAGAAATATTCCTTCTATGTAAAGGATTCAGTAGATTCTTTGCTCCTTGTTCACAATAGCAGTATGATTTTTTGAGTCTCTGCTACAGAGTCAAACCACTGGTTCTCAGTAGTTTCTCGAATTTAATTGATGGATTCTAAGTTTCTCCATTCCTTGTTAAACCTAGCTTGGTGGTAATAACAATGCTATGTAGTTTCTGGTAATAAATAAGGTTGGTTGGGTACTCACTGTAAGTTTTTAAACTATTACATGACCCTATAATATGGTATTTCCAATATCCTTATTTTATTGATGATCAAACTGAGTCATGAAAATAAAAAGGAATTTGTTCAAGGTCTGACCCCTAGCAATCTGGAATTCAAACTCAGATAGATTTTTTTGACTTTAAAGCCCTGGCTCTAAATTACTGGATATACTGGGCTACTCTCATTGACCTTCTTTGATAAACTTGTAGTTTCTGTGCATGATCTCTAATCTAGTATGACCTCTGTTTAAAAGACCCATATTCTTTCCCAGGCATGTTAATTGTTCAATACAGTTTTTACAGTCCTCAGCAAAGTTATAATGTAGAACAATATTGAATCTGATCTATAGGGCCACATAGCCATATTAAAGGACAATGGTTTCCTCTCATTTCATTCAAACCCCTCTAATGTCAAGAAAGGGGTTTTCTTTTCAACCATTTTCAGAGAGGAAACCATTGTGTTGGCAAACAACAGACTATTCATACTATCTGCCGAGACTTTGAATACCAAGCTTTCTAGAAGACCTGAAGTGCACAGTCATTGTCAAGTCCATGTCAATTCTGGCAATTTCATTCTAATTATCAACACTGGAAAAAAAGTGAAGACAAATTGTTCAGTAATCCTGTTCAAATAAAGTACACTGAGAAGACTCCACTATTCTGAAATGTCAGACTCTCTTTAAAATCAGACCCTAGATTATATACTCCTGTTAAAATATTATACTTGTTTGGGTAATTTTTGATCAGTTTATAGTTAGTTATCTATATCTACCAGGAGTGTAATAAATAAACCAACAAGGCACCATATTGTATGCCTGCAACTAGCTCTAATATCCAAGAAAAATACCATAATCCTAAAGCAAGAAGGAACTACAAGAGCTAAAGGAACATTTTAAAATGAATTAAAGACCAGAAATAAAAACAGGCCCTTCCAAAGGTAGATTTTTTTCCCATTAAGAAGTTGTTCAAATACTAAGAACTATGCAACTACATTCTCCAGACATTAGGAAGTAGTACAAAGACTACCTATTCCCCCTCTCAAAGAATTTTTTAACTGAAATGCCCAAAAGAACATCCTGCATTGATAAAACTGCTCTACATTTTTTCTGTCCAGTGTGGTGTGGAAGAAAAAAAAAAAAAAACATGATTACTTAAGTTTAAATTAAAATTTAAATTTTAAGTGGTAAGTAGCCAATGTAGTCATTTGAATATATCCTTGTTAAAATGTTAATTCTAGCTAGCAATGCCACTATTAGGCATTCCTCTGATAAATATGAGAATACTATTTCAAAAAAGATATATGCACCCTTATGTTCATCACAGCATTATTCACAATAGTCAAGACATGGAGTCAACCTAAATGTCCATGGATGGATGATATGACGAAAAATTTTGATAGATAAACTCAATGGAATACTATTCAGCTATTTAAACAGATGAAATTTTGACTTTGTCAACAATATGGATGCAACTTGAGATGATTCAATCAGTGAAATAAGTCAGAAGGGGAAAGATATGAGATGCTTTTACTTACACATGGAATATAAATAAACCAAGCAAATAAACTCAATAAATATAACAAAAAATAATGCTTACAATTATAAATAGTGCTGCAATAAACATCCAAGTACAGGTGTCCCTTTGTATCCACATTGAAGTCTCCTTTGGGTAGATTCTCAAACACATGGAAGCAACCACAATGTCCAAAAACAGATGACTGGATGAAAAAAATGTGGTATATATACACAATGGAATATTACTCATCAATTGAAAATGACACATTGGATGATTTTGTGATAACATGGATAGACTTAGAAGAATTTATATTAGCAAAAACAAGTCAAAAATCAAAAGGCAGAAACCAAATGGTTTCGCTACTATATGGGACATGGGAAAGATAAACAAAAAGCCATGAAGAAAAGTCAAAACAAGCCAACAAACAAATTAAAGTACACAATTTGGGGGGGACAGGGTGGGAATGGTCAGGGAGGGGGAGGTGAACCCAAGAGATCACAAAGATGTGAAATTTATATATAAATAATTAAAAATAATAATAATAATGCTTAGACTATAAAAACATAGTAGTTACTAGAGGAAAAGGGAAGTTTGGTCAATTTCATGTGTGAGAGCAATAGAAGTTTGGTATTGGGTGAATGAACACACACACACACACA
>PVHY01025986.1:0-17791 GCA_004024945.1 Uropsilus gracilis
CAGGTCCTGTGAGGCCTCCAGGGCCCCTCATTGTCCTTGAGCCGCTGGGCAGGGAACAGGGCGCAGGCCGGGGGCTGGCATGGACGGGGGAGCCAGGGCCCTGACCCCCCATTCTGGGGGCTGCTTGGGCAGAGGCTGGGTGCGTCTTCGCACAAAGGCCCTCCGCGGTGGACACGCTTCCAGGGTCTCTGCCAGCCGTGAGTGCCCAGGCTCGGCCAGGGGCGCTGTGTGGCCGGCGATTCCGCGGGGCCAGCGATGGCCGTGTCCCCCAGCCGCCTCGCCATCTTCCCGGGCGGCCTGGAGAGCCTGGCTCCTTCTCTTGGGGCTCTGCGCGCCCCGATGGCTCCTGTACCCCCGTGAGGCGAGGACGGGGGTGGGGGGGCCCTGATTTCCAGCCGGGAGGCAGGAGGCGGGAGAGAGGACGGCCCCCCGCGGCTCCCTCCGCGTCCATCCGCCCCACGGGGAGCCGCGGCCCAGCGAAATGGCCAATTCAGGACGCGCGGAAATTGGGCTTCGAGCCCGGCCATTAGTGGACTTGGCTCGACGGGAAAATGAGAACTTTCTGTGGCTGCTGAAGAGCGGCCGTTCTCAGGCGACCCCTCCCGGCCGAGACACGCGTCCATGGGCCTCAAGTGCCCGGGTGGACCTGAAAGAAAGCCTGGGGGCGGGCGGGTGTCGGGCGGAGGGGGAGACACGCAGGGAGGGGACAGGTCAGCGGGGCGGCACGCCGGCGGGCGCAGGGGCCCAGGGCGCAGAGCTGAGGTGGCCGTGACCTCCACGGGGGTGTTGAGAGGCCCAGTTTCCGGGTGGCCCGGAAGAAAGTCCAGTACGCGAGGGCGGAGAGGGTGGCAGGGCCGGAGGGACTCCCCCCCCAGCCTTTGTCACCGCAGCAGGGCGTGGGCTCCAGGGCGGGGAGGTCGCCCACCGCCAGCTCTAGCTTTTTAAAATTTAAATTTATTTTGATTTATTATTTATGATTTTAAAAATGTGATACACATATATCACCTTGTTTATATACATAATATACATATACTGTTATATATATAAAAACGAGCTACCCTGAGACTATGCAGTACATTGTTATACATATAATATATATGACATCGTTACATATATAACGTTATATATATTACATCGTTATATATCTTATATATAACATATGTAACATCATTATATTCATTATATATAACACATATAACATTGCTATATTCCTCAGAGTATATATAGATAATATATATTATATATGACATCGTTATATTCCTCAGTGTATATATATAATATATATTATATATGACATCGTTATATTCCTCAGGGTATCTCCAAAATGCTCCTCTGAGTCACCATCACTGACACAAACACTGACCTGGCCTGGGCCCTAAACTCCCCCTTTTTCATAAAGCAGAAGGCAGCTTCTAGCAGCTGTGACGGATGTGGGAGGCATGTGGGGACAGCTCGCTGTGCCCTCCGCTCGTATTTCTTGGCAATGAGAGAGGCTGAGACTCTGTTGATGTTCATTAACATTTGAACCTTCTGCTTCTGCTGGGCGTGGGGGCGCACGCTTGTAATCCCTGTCTTGGGAGGTTGAGGCTAGGAATCACTTGAGTCCGCAGGTTCGAGACTACCCTGGGCAACAGAGAGACCTAGTCTCAAAAAATAGCCAGGTTTGGTGGCGCGCGCCTGTAATCCCAAACTTGAGAGGCTGAGGCTAGGGATCACTTGAGTCTGCGGGTTTTGGGACTACCCCAGGCAACAGAGGGAGACCTAATCTCTTACACACACACACACACACACACACACACACACACACACACACACATTTAGATCTTCTCTTTGTAAAAAGCGAGCTTGTATTGGACTGAATTGACCCGCTGCTTTCTGAGATATGTTGGCGGATTCCAGGAACCCTTTCGTTGCTTTCATGTGTTACAACTTCTCTTTCCTCTTCTGTGCCTTCCTTTTCCCGTGTCAGTGGTATGTTTTGATAAATAGAAGTTTTAACTTTTAATGTGTCAATTTTATCCTTATTTTCCTTTATGGTTCATACTTTCAGTCACATTGTCTAATGTTTCACATAAACACAGTTTTGTTTTGTTTTTTGAGACTAGGTCTTGCTACTTTTGCCCGTGGAATCGCAGGCTCATGTTATCCTGGGTACCACAGACTCAAGCCATCCCCAGCCTCAGCCTCCCAGGTAGCTGGGATTACAGGCACGTGCCACCACGCTCAGCTATTTTTTTGGGACTAGGTCTCACTATGTGCCCCTGGCGGGACTTGAACCACGATCCCTGGCCCTGGCCGTGACTTCCTAGGCTGCCACCTACAGGCACGCGCCACCATGCCCAGCCAAACACAGTTTCTTTATCATTTTGTCTTTTACATTCAGTTCTGTAATCTGACGGGAGTCCACGCCTGTGGTGTGAGGTAGAGACCTGATTTCATTTTTCCACGTGGACACTGAGCGTCCCAGTCACACTCACCGTCCTCTGCCCACTTCACAGTGCTCCTTGGCCACAAATCAGGTGTCCAGATGTGCGTGGGTCTTTGGCGTGGGTGTATGTTTTGCTGCATCTGTTTGTCTCTCCTTGAGGCAGTTCTGTTCTATGGGACCAGTTCCATAGACGCTTTATTTTCTGCTCTTAACATCTCAGGACAAGCCCTTCTCACCTGTTCTCAAATTTCTCAACTTCTTGACCTTTTGTATTCCTCTATAAATTTTAGAACCATCTTTCCATAGTACCTATGAGGATCTTGCTCTGGAATTGCCTTGAATCTATAAATTAGGTAATAACTGAGATTTTTGCAATATTGGGGCTTCCAATCCGTAAGTATGACCTTTTGTTATTCCATATGAATTTCAGTAATTTTTGTTCTGTCTCTTTAAAAAATGTCATTGGGATTTTTTTTTTTTTATAACATTGTGTTGAATCTGTAGATTGCTTTTGGTAGGATGGCCATTTTGATGATGTTAATTCTTCCAATCCATGAGCAGGCAATGTCTTTCCATTTCCTTATGTCTTCTTTTATCTCTTTTAACCGCGTTTTCAAGTTTTCTTTGTTCTTTCATGTGTTTTGCTAGGTTTATTCCCAGGTATTTTTTTTTTTTTTTTTTGGTGCGATGGTAAATGGGATGATTTTTTAAATTTCTTCTTCTGCTGCTTGACTTTTTGTGTACAGGAAAACTCCTGACTTCTGTGTGTTGATTTTGTAACTGGGTACAAACTGGTTGTTTCTGAACTGGTTGTTTCGAGTAGTTTTTCTGTAGATTTTTTTTTGGTTCTAACGTAGGCCCCTAAGTGACACTTGCATATAATGAGAGCACATTCATGTCTTACTGCTCATTATATTATGGACTTCAAGCAGATGTGATTTGGAATTTTTCTTTTCAATCCCGTCCCCCTCCCCCCGCAACAAACAACCTCTTCCATATACCCCCCCACTGCCCCGCCCCCATGCAGAGCCTTATGTTTGCCCTTCTTTTCTCTAATAACTAGGTCTTCCTTGTTGATGTGGGCACTTCTGGGAACCTCCTGTTTCCCAAAGGGCTGGTTTGGTACATCCATCCAGAGACCTGTGGATGGTTTTCCAGGCCCGATTCAAGGGTTGGGTGTGTTGGGTCATTCCACACAGTTGTTGCTTATTTCCAGAAATTTGGTGATTTTCATGTTCTCAAAAGAAGAGTGTTTCCAGAAAAGAGTAGGTCCAGGATTCCATATCTGGTATGTAATAGAGAATTCAGGTCCTAAGTCCTGTAAGGGAGCTGTGTTGTTTTTTTCCCTCCACAGATTTCTCTTCTACTTGCCTGTGGTAAGGATTCCCGCCTCGAGGCCTTGGGGATCTCTTGACCATTCGTCTCCATTTAAGAATTGGAAATCCCAGTGACCCCTTGGTGTGTGGTAGTGCTAATCATTGTTGTTAGCCGTTGTTTTAATGATTCATTGAATCACTATCTTGTCCTGAAAGGGCCCCCTAGCGTGCCCTGTTTGAGAGCAGTACAGTGTATCTCAACTCTCAGGTTCGTGTCAGCTGATGCTGATGGAAGTTATCTTCACATAAAGCAAAACATCTGATTTAATGAGCTCATTTCATTGATGAAGACGGCGTTTTCCTGCTTATTTAATAGCTTCGTTCTCCCTGCTGCTTGTTCCTATGGTTACAAAGGTAGCACATCACCTAGCTCATAGGGGAAATCAGATGCACGGCTGAAATTCTTTTGTTTTTCTAATTTACAAAAGTAACATAGTCTTTGTAGAAAGTTCAAATAATGAAGGTGTTTCTGAAATACAGTGCAAGTGGCTCAAGTCCCAGTGACCACGGTTACTTTCACCACCAGTTTGGCATATATTATTCTGGATCTTAAAAATGTAAGTATAAGCTTCAAGCGCATCTACATGTGCCCACACGCAGACAGCCTGGGCTGGGGCTCCCCCCCCCGAAAGGGGGTCATTCTATCAATAATGTTTTCAGCTCACTGTTTCAGGCCTCAGTATCCCATGGATTTCATTCCATTTCAGTTAATATACATTGATCTGGTTCCTCAATGGCTGTATAATAATCTATTCTGTCAATTCTGTCATTTTACCCTAACGAATGGTGCCGCGGTCTGCTCCTTAGACAGCTGCCTTGCCCAGCTGTGTGAGTATCTCTGTGGCACAGATTCCTCAAATAAGATAGGACCTTTTAATTAAAGCCCCCAGCACAGACCCTAAGCCTTAGAGGGCTGCTCCATAAATACTGGTTGATGACAATACTATGGTGTCATATTAATTAGAACAGGAAGAGCCCCATTATGGTAGCAAATGCACATTCATAGGGCAAGCTGGTTCCATGGCAGGAGGCTATAACACTTAATATTCCCATCTTTGAAAAGACAAGCTGCATTAAATGTATTAAGTAGCAAGTTGCCTGCATTTCAGCTGTAAAAGATTCCCGGGGGAGTGTTCGCCTGGCAGAATGCATAAAGATGCTGCATTACAGATAAAACAGAGGGAATATTTACCCAGCATAGTTACCTAGAAAATATACAATTTGATCTAGAGAGAGGCTTTTACTGTATAAATTATTGTGGCCTCGACTTCAATCACAAACAGCCTTCAAGTCCGGCAATTGCCTTATAAAAAAGGGAGAAGAGAACAGTTTGCAATTGTCTGGAATGGGCTTCAAAAACAGGCAGCTCGGTTCTGATGGAACAATTTCAACCGGCCGACTCCTTATCTCATGTGGACATCATTTTTCAGAGGGGCAACCAGCTCAAATTAAATTGTTTACCGCAGACAGTCTGTCTGTCTGTCTGTGTTGTTGTTTTTCCCCTTCCCATCACCACGCAGGGTAGGGCGGGTCTGCTCAATTAGGAAGATGGGTCTGGGCCATGCTAAAATGAGAGGCATAGAAACAACTTTAACGGAGGGGAAAATGAGTGATATTAAGAAAAATCCTGAAGGCTGGTCACAGGCTGATTTGACATCGGAGGCTGTATTCTTGCCTGGCTATTGCCTCAGAAGCCCTCTTGAGATCGGGGACTTTATTTGCAAATGGCCTTCTGTGCGGACCAAGGAGTTCAACAGGAGAAGGAATGAGCAGAATTTACGAGTTGGCTGGAGCCGCGCAGGGCTGTCGCGCGGAGGGGAGAGGTGAGCGAGAGCGTCCCAAGACTATTTTGTTCAAATTGCTGGGGCGCCTCGCCTCGCTGGCTTAGGAGGCACAGCCTCCTGGGTGTGCAGCAGGAGCTGGGCCCTTTTCACTCAGGGAACTGCGCTGGGAGGCTGGGGGCGAAGGGGCGGGGACCTATCTCCAGTGACTTTAAGGCAACCTGGGTACAGCTCAACCTCTGTCCAAAGATGTCTTTTCTTGTGGCTCACAGATGCGCCTGTGTGGGATTTAAAAATCTATTTTTTCAGATACAGAGTGGGCAACTAACCTGATCTCAATTGCAAGAATGATTAAAATGAAACCTTTCATTTTGAAATAATTTTTTTTCTTTTTCTTTCTTTGAGACGAGGTCCTGCTATGTGCTATGTTGCTCGAGGAACCACAGACTCTCATTGCCCAGGGTACCATGGACTCAAGCTATCCCCAGCCTCAGCCACCCAGGTAGCTGGGATTATAGGTGCACACCACCACGCCCAGCTATTTTTTGATGCAAGGTCTTGCTATGTTGCCCCGGGTGGGTCTCAAACCTGCAGACTCAAACAATTCTTAGTCTCGGCCTCTCTTTGTAGGCTGGGATTATAGGCGCGTATCACTGCACCTGGCCTGAAATATTTTTTGTGTTTGTTTGTTTTTGAGACTAGGTCTCACTACTTTTGCCCGTGGAACCGCAGGCTCTTGTTGCCCGGGGTACCACAGACTCAAGCAATCCCCAGCCTCAGCTTCCCAGGTAGCTGGGATTACAGGCGTGCACCACCACGCCCAGCTATTTTTTGGGACTAGGTCTCGCCATGCTGTCCCAAGTGGGACTCGAACCGCGATCCCTCGCATGCACCAGGTGCTTCATAAGTTGAAGCTTACAGGCACGAGCCACCGTGCCCGGCTAATAATTTCTAACTATAGTACAGGCAGCCTATTCATGATGCCAGCTGTAGTGTAAGCATTATCAAGCTTGGGTCCGTTCTTTATTGGTTCCAGCTAGTATACAGACACACAGCAGGGCAGGGCCGGGCAGGGCAGGGTCAGAGCCAGAGCCAGGGATGCTGGGAGGCAGGTGAGTCCCTAGCCCCCCAGGAATCTTCACAGCTTTTCCCTGGCACACGCCTGTAAGAAGCCTCGTTCTCTTTCATCCTGTGCTCTTACTCATGATCCTGGGGTGCTGAGGCCTTTAGCCTCTCTTCCCAGACTCAGGCAAGCCTGCTCACACACATGCACACCCACTGGGCCAGGTGTATACATGATCACGTGGAGGGCACAGCTTCACAGGTGCTGATCATACAGGCTGATGGAGAGAAAGCGTGATTGACTCATTTACCCTACACAAACTTACAGGAAAGAATTCCCATGTGCCGATCACCGATATTCACCAGTGGGCACCTGTATGCCCCTTTGCTTAATTTTGGCAGTTTCTCTTTTACTCATAAATACTCAATGTGGCTAAGAACAAGGCTGTTCTACACAACCATGGTCAGATGATCGCTGGAAGTGACTCGCTGAGACCTGCACATCATTAGCTAAGTGATGGTCCATGTGGGATCATTGTGGTCCCTAGTACTGTCCTGTTTTTTTTGAGACCAGGTCTCGCTTTTTTTTGCCTGGGGAACCGCAGGCTCACGTTGCCCAGGATACCACGGACTCAAGCGATCCCCAGCCTCAGCTTCCCAGGTAGCTGGGATTACAGGTACGCACCACCACGCCCAGCTATTTTTGGGGACTATGTCTTGCTATGTTGCCCGGGTAGTCCCAAACCCATGGACTGTGATCCCCAGTCTCAGCCTCCCAGATAGCTGGGATTACAGGCGCATGCCACCACGCCCAGCTATTTTTTGGGATCAGGTCTTGCTATGTTGCCCCGGGTGGGTCTCGAACCTGCAGACTCAAGTGATTCCCTGTCCCAGCCATGCTCCATAGACTTGCGCTTAAAGGCATGTGCCCTTGTGTCCGACCCTAGTAATGTCCTTTAAGCAAAGGTCCACCCCCCAGTTCTCCGCTTTTTGCATCCTGTCCAGGGTCACACATCACATGCATTGTTTTCTCTTTTGACTTTCCTTCCATAGGCAAAGGTGATTTAACCTTTCCTTGCCTTTTACGACCTTCACATTTGTGCAGAATGCGGGAGAGATTCATCTTGAAGAGTGTCCCTTGAGCTTGTCAGATGTTCCCTGGTGCTGCCTTCAAGTTGTTTTTGCCAGAAAACACTTGACACTGCCTCCCTGGCCCATCCCAGCTGGAGACCCCATGCTTTGCCCTTCCCAGGTGAGCTGATGTGAATTTTTAAGGCGCGATCTGCCTTGGTTCAGCTGCTATTTTCTCCCTTGTAATTAATACATAATACGAGTCCTGTAAAGCTCCAGTCATCCACTCAAGTTTCACCCAGCAGCTTTAGCATCCACTGGTGATTCTTACCTGAGTGTTTTTCACGATGAGCGGAACACGGCAGCTAGGTCTTTAGGCATGGAGGTGTTGGACAAAAGTGTGCCTCTGACCAGCTAAGGGGTTCTAGGTAGATGACAGGCCATGGGGGTGACCCAGAACCCCACTTTTCCTTGCCTTATGCTGTGACGTTCTTCTCCCATCTGGCTCCGGTTGTTCTGCGATGCATCAAGGTTGAAAGTCATCCCTTTATTGAGTTGCTCAACAAACACTTATCATGTCGGAAACTGACACGCACCCGGAAACAGGTCATGGCTCCCTTTGCCCAGGCCTGACCCACCTCCCTCAGGACTTGCCCTGAGAAGTTAAGTGAAACACCCTGTTGGTTTAACCCACAGTTTGGCTCTCTCAGAACAGCTCAGGCGCTGGCCACAGCGAAGAATGAGTGGCTTCCATCCACCTGCCCAGGATTGGATTTGACAGGATGAACAGGTCTCAACCCCAGCCTCATGATGGATGAGCTGCGTCCAATTTGCTTGAGTTACGCTTGGGAATGTCACGGCCACGTCCTTCAAGATGGTCTTCTTTCCATCTGCCTGCACGTTCCCAGGGAGGTTGTGAAGGGCAGACTCGCTTTTCTGCCTGCTCAGTGCTGCTGTTCCCAGATGGGGCACGTTATTCCGGCGTTGCCCAAGGGCCCCTCAGGATGCTCTCTGCAGGGTGTGCTCCTTGGTCTGTGGATTAGTCCTTTCCTCTAGGCTGTGAGGCCCAGTCTCTGTAACCCCACTGAACTGTATTTGAACAGGAGTTCAGGCGAGGGGTGGGTAGGAAAATTCTTAGTCTGAGATTCTTTTGGGGGGCTGCTACTAAGGGCAAGTCGCTGCCCATTACAGTAAGTACAAATGGGGCCATGGGTCATTCCAAGTCCCTTGAATCGCTGGGGCCTCACAGGGAGGAGAGATGTCGAGGCCTGTGGCCGCCACTGCTTGCGAATCTCCCCCCAGCCCTCATGGCTGATGCTGGGAGCTGACAGGTTCCACGTCTTTGCAGTCAGGGTCCAGCATGGACACACCCCAGCTCCAGGTCTAGAGTCTCCTCCACGGCTGAGCTGTGCATGGAGTGGGCTGTGGGAGGGGCCCCCACGTAGGCTGCCACATCCGCCAGTGGGATAAGCTACTCTCCCAAAGGCAGGCCTTGATTCCGTTCCTTATCCCCAAGTGGGAAAGGAACCACCTCCAGTCCAGCAACCAGGACAGCTTCTCGTTGTGAAATCGGGTCAAAAAGGGGCAGAAGCCTCTAACCAACAAGTCACATTTAAAATGCTGCTTCTAGCCAGGCATGGTGGCGTGTACCTGTAACGTCAACCTATGGAACGTGACTGGGACTGGGGATCATAGTTCGAGTCCTATGGGGCAACTTAGCGAGACCTAGTTTCAAAAAAAAATAGCTGGGTGTGGTGGCGTGCGTCTGTAACCCCAGCTACCTGGGAAGCTGAGGCTAGGGATTGTTTGAGTCTGTGGTACCCCGGGCAATGAGAGCCTGCGGTTCCACGGGCAAAAATAGCGAGACCTAGTCTCAAAAAAATAAAAAAATAAAAAATGCTGCTTCTGCCACCCAGATTCTCTCAGGTTCATACCACCTGTGCGTAGCCGTTGCCAGTCAAAATGCAATTTAACAAGGGATTTTATTTACAAGGGAAATTAATAGGGAAAACAGAAAGTCAAACAAAAAGTCCTTAAAGCCACAAGTGGCCAGTTATCTTACCCCAGTCACCATGTTTAGGCCCAAAGATGCATGTCCAAGATGGTGCCCTTCGCCCCTCCAAGCCTGAGGCAGGCACTCTGCAAAGTCCAGTCTTTCTCCAGCGTCTTCTCTTTTTGCTTCTTTCCCAGTGTTCCGAGCTGCTCCGCTTCTCCAAGGTGCTTCAAACTGCTTCAACAAAGGCTGATGCACACATCAGCTTTCCCCATCCCCGGCCATCTCCCGGGACCAGCCCACGAGGCCGCCTTGCTGCGGTGCCACCCTCCCCACACCGGCCACTCTTCTGCCGGCCACCATGGCTCCTCGCCACCTCCAGCTCACTCTTTGGGGGGCTTGTGCCCAGCCAGCTCGGGCTGCTCTTGACCTGCCCGCCATTCTCATCTCTCCTCTCCCCAAAGGTCCCTCTTTTTCTCCTAAAAGCCGAAGGCTGCACTGACCCCTACACACCCTCTAGGGGACACATTTTCTCTTCCCTGCCCGGATTTGCACAAAGTTTAGGCCTCTGTGTGGTTCAGACGCAGCTGCTGCACCCAAATCCCAATGCTGCCCACATCCGGTCCTTGCTCAGGACGCAGGGCTGAGCCCCGGAGGGGCCCGGAGCAGCCCCGTGGCTCAGCGCACCCAGGGCCTCGGCCAGGCGCCGCCCTGCACTGGGGTCCAGCCCTGGGCCTCGCTGCTGGCCGGGCTCCGCCTGCCCCAGGCAGCCTGGGGGCCGCCGTCTCCACAGGACGCCCCACACCATGTCTCGGCTGGGCTCGCGCCTGGGAAGCCCAGGGTTCCCAAAAGCCTAAAGGCAGAAGCCCCCAACTTCCTGGCCAGAGCACACACGGTGGTGTGACGCCACTTCCGCCACTGCATGCACATGACGTCACTTCCGCGGACATGTGCGCAAACGTCACTTCCGCTGCTTTCCATTGCTCAGGGGGTCGCCGCTCCTCCATGTTCCAGAGCTACCCCAGGACTTACCAGCTGGCAGGTGAGGGTCTTCGGGTACCACCCGGGGAGTCGGGGGGGGGGTCTACTCCAGAAAATGGCCAGGTTGCTTTCAGTCGGTGACCCAGCACCCGCAGGCTAACCCTGGCCAGCGCGACCGACTCGCTGGCGTGGACGGCGCCCTGACCTGCCGCCTGGCTTTGGCCCAGAGCGCACGTCCCGGCTCGGGAGGCACCCACGGGCTGGCGCGGAGGGGCGGGCCCTCGAGCCCCCCCCCCCCCGTCCCCCCTTCATCTGGCCTGGCCCTTCCCGCCGTGGCTGGAGGCTGGTGCGGCACTTCCCACACGGGCCCCCACCTGCTGGGGTGTCTCAGTTGTGGTCCAGCCTCCAGCCCGCAGCCAGGTGCTTCCCAACACGGTGCTTTTGTCATCTCTAAGACGGTGTCTGATGTCACTCTCCTGCCCCAAAGCTTCCAGTCATCTCCTTTTCTTTGCCAGTGAAGTCCCCAATCCTGACCCAAGATGGTGCTGGTGAAGTTAGGCCCAGCCAAGGCTCGCAGCTGCCCGTGCTCTCAGCCTGATGGCGCCTGTCGCTGTCCCTCCCCTGTCCCTGCCTCTCCGCTCTCCCTGCTCCCTTTCCTGCAGGACTCCGGGGTCCTCCGCTCCCTGCCACCCCCAGGCAACTCACATCTCGCCATCTGTGATCCCCTGGGTTTTCAGCTCAGTTCTCTCCAACTTAGGAGCGACAAGGCGTTCAGGAGGGGCGACTGAGTCCAACCTGGCCTGAAAGGGAGGCGCCCCTTCTCAGGCAGAAGGCAGCAGCAGGCAGCATAAGGGGCTGGGCCGGCGGGACTGAACGTGGCCTCTGTTGCTTACCAGCCCCATTTCTGGTTCCTCAGGTCAGGGCGGCTAGCCGTCGCGCTGTAGAGAGCGAAATGAGTCTACGGCCGTAGCGCACCCAGCCAGGCGCTTGGGTAAGGTCAACACTCAGGTGCAGGCGTTTGTCATCAGCCTCCAGCCTAGTCTTGAGAGCTGCGAGGCGGCCCCATATTTGGCAGGAGCTCATTGCTTAGTTTAGTAGCTGGGAGCCCCAGAAAGTTCTTTTTTTTTTTTTTTTTTAATTTAAATTAAAATTGTATTTATTTTGTTCTTTAGGTCACAACCTCTGTGTTTTTTTGGGACACCTCCCCCACCCTCCTCTCTCTGGTGCCCCTTCCATTCTCTCAAACCCCACTCTTTGTTGTTTGCTAGTCTGCGTTGAGTCCATTCGTCTCTTTCCTGTGGCCATGTCCTTTCGCTGGGTGAGGGACTGTTGTTGGAACCAGGCGAGCCTCGCTGGTAGGTTTTCAGTCTAAGTCTGCATGTGCGTTGGGCGGCCAGTCCGTATTCATCTGTGATCTGTCCGTGTTTTCTTGCTGCAGGCCGTCTTCTCCAATCCCACAGAAAGTTCTTTCTTTACAGAGCTGCTCTTTACCTATTTCTGCCTCCAAACCATGGCTCTTGCTCCATGCTCCAGAATAGCACAGAAATCCAGGCAATGGCTGCTCTGAAAGGCCGTCTCTAACATGTTGAAGCCGCTGTTAGCCTCGCGGGAAGTTTCTTCTCTAGGCTCAGCTCCCTGCGTCCGGACCGCTGCCATTCTCAAGTGAACACCACTGGCCGGAACACACCCTCCTCCTCCCTGCCCTGCCCTGGTGCCCAGGCTGTAAAGCTCACAGCTCTGTCTCCAGCCACCAACGCAGATGTCACCAGCACGCCAGGTGCCCTTTCAAGACCCTTGCCCTCCCCCCCTCAGCACTGATGCTTCTACAAGGAAGTATCCAGTTTAGAATGCACACAGCCACCCAACCCTGGGAATTCTAGATGCTGCTGTCTTCCAGGTGGGCGCAGAGAGGCATGCTGACATGGGCACTTACACAGATATGTCCTGGGAACAGTTCTTGTTCAGCATATCGTCTCTGAGATGACTTTGGTGTGGCCTGTGCGGCCTCAGAAACAAAAGCATGAATGAATTTCACAGTTATCTCTTCGGGAGGTTTTAACTAGAGCAGGAAAGCCCCTAATGACACGACTTTTTGGTCCATCCTGCAGGTCAGTGGGCCCGCCTGTCACCGCGAGAGAGGATGCTCTCCATACACGATGTGCGTGAGGCCGGTGGGAGCCTGTTCTTCGGTGCCAGCGCTGCGAGGTAGGTCAAGTCTACCTTTTTGCATCATCGTGTTGCGTCATCCGAGAGTGGCCAATCACATCAGTCTCTTCTGGAAGGTCCTTTCTGATGACATTGAAAATCCATTCCTCAGCCTTTTCATTTGGGAAGCGAAGTTACCAATTCACTTTCATGCTTCTGGAAGACCCCTGGGCCAGGCCCGCGTCCTGCTTTTCCCTGCTCTGGCTTGTGCCTGCCCCAGGAGGCTGCGCTGGCGGACCGCTCTGGTCTCAGGGCGCCCTGGCAGGAAACTGGGGGGTGGTAGGAGAGCGAGTCTCCCTCTGTATCCTCCAGTCTGGGGTGGTAATACTCCCCCTCCCCCACACTTGGGGTGTTGCGCTGATCCATGTGGCTTGCTTGTGCATTTGTAAACCACATGTTTGTGAAGGGGGCTGGCTGGCTGGGGTGGTGGATGGGGTGTCAGGAACCAGTCCTTCCAGGCCCCTCTCCCTGGAGATGGTGGCTCTTGGGTCTTGAGCCCCTGTCAGGTGGGGAGTGACGAGGGCTGCTTCAGCTAGTGGCCGTGGCTGCTTCAACTAGTGAGCGGGCCGAGCGACAGGTGAGGGAGGTGGAATTATGTTGGAGCCACTCCCTTGCCCCGCTGGCTGAGGGGCTCTGGGCACGGGGCTGGAACGGGAGGGGATGGTGGCAGCTGCCCCGGGGAGGGTGAAATGAGGGCGTGCGGGGTGTGCCCCCCTCCAGCCCGGAGTAGGTGACCAGCAGAGCCAGCAGAGGAGCTGATGGAGACCTGGGAGGGGGGCTCACAAGGACACAGGAAGGTGCCATGGCCCCCAGGCGAGGCCAGGCCAGGCCAGGCCAGGCCCCCACTTCCTGCTCTTGAGCCTTCAGCCCCAGAGCTGCAGGAAAATGCACTAGCTTCTTTCACGCTGATTTCTCCTGCCACCGAAGGTCACCAGTGTGGCGCGCGCGTGTCCTGGTAAGGGCAGGGAGTGGACACCCATGCCCTGTGCGCTGGGACGCCGGGGCCAGGTGCCACGGTTCCTCACAGGGCGCTCCGCTCCTCCCAGCTTCTCGCGCTCCGAACCTGCTCGGGTGACTGAGTTTCTCGTTGCCGTTTCGGATCATCTCCTGGAAAACGGTCCTGGCGGAGGGGACCGGCTGGCTTGGAGGGAGCATGGCGGGTGCTGCTCCAGCAGAGAGAAGCGGCAGCTTCTGCCTGAAGGCGTGGCTGCCCCCTCCCCCCAGAGGAAGGGAGTGGGCTCTCCCTCTCCCTGAGGCTTCCAGGCTTCGGTCGGTCGTCCAGGGAGGTCTCACCGCCAGTGAGTGGTGGGCCCGGTTCTGTCAGCCTCTGGTTCTAGCACCTTCCGTGTGCCGATCCTCAGGCAGTGCCACTGCGGTCCTGGGAGTGCTGGAGGGGTTCTCCTGCCCTCCTTAGACGGCACCGGTGTCACAGCGCCTGAGATGTTAGCCTCCCACGGCCCTCCTGGCTGGCTCACTTCCTTGGGGACGTGGCTGGGACAGGCCTGGCTGGAAATGGGCTTCCAGTGGTTCCAGTGGGGGTGGGGAGTGGGGAGAGCGCCTGGCCAGGACAGTGCATGGAGGGGCAGCCCAGGGGCTCCTTCCTGAGCATGTGTCCACCCCGAGCTGCCCCACGAGCGGCCTTCAGCTCAAGGCGCTGCGGAGGCTGACAGGTGGCAGGGGGCCCGGCGCCCTCTGTGACTCTGCCCAAGAGCGCGGAGACCCTGCCCGGGAGGGGGGCCGCCTTCCGTGCTCCACACCCTTAGGCTCCCCGCCGGCCGCCTTGCTGAGACCTGCGGGGCCCTGCCATTGGAGGCACAGGACCTCGGCGTGTCCCAGGATCAGGGTCGGCCCGAGCTTGTGTTGTTTTCAAACCGCAACATGTTTTCCGAGGGCAGTTTCGGGCGAGCGCCCAGGAGACGTGTTTCCCTGGATGGGCGGGACGTTTGGGAGCTTGGGATTTCCTTGGCATTCACAGAAAGCGTCAGCGTCTGACCGTTCCGGTCCCCTCTGGGGCCTCGTGCTGGTGCTGGCTCCACTGGCTTCACGTGTGCGAGGTCACGGGCGCCTGGTCTGAGCAGGGCACGGTGGGACGGGAAGGCCACTTTGTCTCTGCCTTCGTTCGGGGAGTTCTGGGGGGGGTGCAGGGGCGACGCTCGTGTGCAGGTTTGGGGAGGAGGTGGACGATAGGGTGTCGCGCGTGCAGTGGCTCCTGTGCCTCTCCAGAGAGAGCCTGGCATTTCCGCCCACGGAGTGGATGGCTGCGGTCCCTCACGAATTTCCTGTGCCTTTAGCTAGAATAAATGTCTGTTGACTTCATAGAGAGAGATGACACCCACAATGTGGGGGGCGGGGGTAGAGGAAGACTCAGGGATGCCAGAAAAGCAAGGTTTGGTAGGCGTCCTCCTCCCAGCTCCTTCCCATCCCCCCTCGCGCTCCCCCTTTCCAAAAACCCATCTGTAACTATTACCTGCTTGTCACGGTGGGTGATGAAGTGCATTCTGCCCTTTGCTTGGGCGGCTGCGTGCAGGGGCAGGCCTGCTCCAAGGGGAGGGCAGGAACAGGGAGAGGAGGGCCAGCCTCTCCACCTGCCTCAGGTTCATGAATCACAGGGTGGCTGGTAACCTGAGCCACCGCCCCTTGCTGCAGACCTCTGTGACACTCCTCCCAACTTAATTTCTGCCTAAGGGATGCTTTTAAGAAGATTTTAGAGCGTCAAAGCATCTCCTCAAAAGAATTGTCGTTACATTAAAAGCTAATTATCGGAGCTGGGGGGGGGGTATAGATCCTCTGCCTATTTTAAGGGGCAGGTGACTCATCTCCAGGCCCTGAAATATCATTGCATCACAGGTTAAGGACTCCGACCCAGGGCTACTGGGGGAAGGTAGTAAAATCACCGAATGCCCGGAAATGATGAGCCGGTGACTGTGACAGAACAGCTTGCGCCCCACCACCCAGTGCGCCTGCAGGATGTGGTTCTACAGGGATGCGCCCCGGATGCACGGGAAGTGTGGCTGGTCTGCAGACCTCAGGCTCGACGTGATAGTTTGTCTTCAGAGGAAAGCTGGTGCCCACAGGGCACCCGAACTAGACAGGGAGACAAAGACAAATACCAAGGGCTACAGCCGAAGGGACAGTACAACTGCAAGAGAACTCCAGTTCCAACAACCGTGAGGTCTATTTCACAAGGAAAACAAAGAGCTTATTGTGGCCACAAGGGACCAGCTACATCACCCAGCGAGTGTCCGGCGGAGTGCCGGTCACCTGTCACCAGGAGTGCCGGACAGCAGCGACGCTCAGGAGTGCTCACCAGGAGTTCACCACCAACAGCTCTTGGAGCCACCAGGCCCAGGGCCTCTGGTGCTTTCCTTAGGCAGCGTCAGAGACAGAACGGGAGGCCCAGTCTCTGCAAAGGTCTTGGCTCCTCTTCCTGGGTGGTCGGCTGTGGCCCCCTTCCTCCTTTGGCGGCCAGGATTGGAGGCCTTCTTTTTTCTCTTGGGGCTGGAGCGGTTCCCTTGGAGGCTTGAGCAGTTCTTCTCAGGGGCTGAAACACTTGGGGGGCTGGAACGCTTCTCTCGGAGCCTGGGGTGCTCGCTTTGGAGACTGGAGCCCGCCCTTCTTCAGCTGCCTCCGGCCCTGGCTTGCATCCACCACCTTCAGGGTGCCCCACCCTGGAGTCTGATTGGAGCATCTGTCACTCCCATGGCTGATGGGGCTCTTTAAGCAAGACCACCGGGGCTGTTGCTGGCCCCTGCCTCGTGTCAGAAAGACCTGGCTGTGCGCCACAAACAGCCGGAGCGAGAAAAGGGTAACGAGATGTTCCCCAGGGTCTGTGGGGAGAGGACTGGTCACAGGTGGCCCAGACCCGAGTTTCCTTAGGGGTCACCCTCAGCACACTAACGCGGGCGCGGCGTCTCCTTGCTGCCACCTTACAGCTGAGGCGGCCCTGCGCCAGTTGGGCGGGTTCAGGTCTGCCGCAGCCAGGAGTCCACCTCAAACTGGCTTGCGCGACCCTTTGTTGTTTCAGGTAACAGAACGATCTGGAGCTAAGGAGCTTGAGTCAGAGTCAGCGGTGTGGTCCCAGCCCCGCTTCCTCCCAAGCTGTCGGCTCTGCCTCGCCAGGCGTCTGTTTCTACGGCTGGTGGGTGCCGTCTCGGATCCAGGATGGCGGCCTGCAGGCCCCAGGACGTGCGCCTCCTTGTTTACACCCCGTGTGCCGGCTGATCAGCACTCCCTCAGCGCCCAGGGCGCCCTTGGATTGCTGATGGTTCACGCGGCCGGGCCCAGCGTGTCAGGGCCTGGAGGACGGAGGAGCTTTGACTGACTTCACGTGGGTCACTTCTGCTCCCCGGGGCGCCGTATCAGAGTGAATGTTCCGGGATCCGGGGGACCCCAGAACGGAAGCCTGGTGGGACGGGGACAACTGGCCCGTGGCTCGAGCTGGACATTCGTGGCAGAGTCTGAACCGGCAGCTTATTCAAGAGCCCGTCCCTGAGCCGGGGGGCGCACAGCACCCCGTGGCCCTGAGGCCTGTGGCGGGCATCGCCCCCACCTCTGGTGGACTTCGTTGCCGAGCACGTGACTCACTGCCGCGTGCTGCTGGCAGTCAGCGAGACCGGGCTGTGCGCCGCCCTGTGACGTGCGCTGGGACAGGGGATGCCGGCTGGCCCTGGCCGGGTCGCCGCCCCCCACAGAGCTGCTGTTTTCCTCATCGCAAAGGGGGGGCAGCCTGAGGGGCCCGCAAGGAGGGCAGCCTGCACGCGTACGTTGTTACCCAGACGGCCGGGTGTGCTTTGTCCCGGGTCCGAGGAACTGGACTCTCTTGAGCAACAGACGCAAACCCTGACTCCACGGAGTTTGTCCTGGACGCGCCTGTGGGTCCCTCCCCCCCCCCCCC